>VHIU01000067.1:0-159194 GCA_010577795.1 Isatis tinctoria
AAAATGACAATAATCAAATAAGATAAAAAGAATGGACTTCAATCCTAAAATTGAAAAATTGACCTAGAAATGGTCCAAAACAATAAGAATGTATCTATTTTTTTTTAGCTATTTTGTAAATAGAATGCATCTTCTCCCTCTTATTTTCTCCGGCCTGTTCCAGCTGAGATCAACCATTTAATTCAATCTCAAATGTTTCTTTCTTCTTCCTTCCTCATTCCTAATTATACTCTATCTTAAGAAAAACACAGACTTATTTCTGCTTAAAAGAAGAAAAAAGACGAAATTATTTGCATTAATTAAAGGCTTAATAAGCATTACAAATAAGTTTATTAATCCAACAGAAAGCAGAGAACTCCAGAATACATTACCATGTGGACGTCTTTTCTTATCCTAAAGAAGATGATCACAAATTTGATTTCATCATTTTATTGACAGCTCGATAAACTTTTGCTTCTAGATATCGAAATCTTGGTTTTTGAAGTCAAGAAAGATTCGTGTAGGAGTGGAACATTGAATCTCACACTGTCAGGCTTCACGTAAGCTTCAGTGTTCCACTCCTACGCGAAGCCTGAAATACACAATTTATTGATTATGTTAAACTGTTTGTTCTTTTCTTAGCTTTAAAACATCAATAAGTTTGAGAGAGTCAAAGAGAGAGAATCACCGAGTAAGCCAGGAAATCACACTTGAGTAAGCGAGGAAATCATATTGCTTCACTCTCCCACCAATACCAGTCTCCACCTCGGCGATCCAATTGCGAGTTGCGACGCTGGTTGGGGGTAAGAGAGCGGATGCCATGGCTTCTACTTCAGACTCACCTTACTACTGTCTCTTTCACAGATGATGAAGTTTATTTATGAATAGGAAATTGAAGGCATACCTGTTAAGCGTATATTCCACAGGAATGGTTTACAACCTTCTCAGATATTCAAGCCCAGTTGTAAACTGGTGGAAGGTGATTTGGATCAAAGAGGGCCTTCCCCGTCAAAGCTTCTTGTGTTGGCTCATTCATCTTAATCGCTGTCCAATAAAAGAACGAATCATAAGTTGGGGTCTTAGCACAGACCCAGCTTGCTTTTTCAAATCCCAAAACAAAACAGCGACGTCCAGTAGTGTACTATACTACCACTATATCAGGAAAAAAGAAAGAAAGTGGGTTATCTTTTCGATTACTAACACACGCTAGCTAATTATTAAGAACTCACCAGATACGATAATATACTTTAATTTCTACTTTGCGGTTTATATGTACTGAGCTCTTGTATATGTAATCCACTCTCTATATAATCCAATCATGTATATTAGTAGTTAACAGCTTAATAAGTATTTAAGAGGTTTGATCTCCAGGTTCATTAATTGTTATTCCTCTTTCTCGTGTTTGAAGGTACTCAACAAATTGATGTCGCTGAGACTTGAGAACACAGCTCGAAGAGATATCTCTTATTACACAAAATCAAATGGAACAGTTTTAGTAATTGAATGAAGGCAAATAGGCTTTCCTCTGTAACTCATGATTCATATGAGAGTTTTGCATCAACGTAAGCATCCCAATCAGGATGATCGGATCCTTGAGAACCAACGTAAGCTATTTGGTGTGAATTATATGGCTGGAGAGATAAAACGTCAGGATTAATGGAACCTTCACCAATAATTCAGCATTATAACTGCTCTGTTTATTTCATCTCAGTTGCTTCGAAGCAATTAACTCGTTAGAAACAGTCCCTTTTCCTTCACATTTTTCAGTAAAGCATCAATATTTTGGGATATCACTTGGAAAGTCCATATAAATAATTCTACGTCCTCTAGTACAGAGAAATATTAACGTCAAGAAACCTTTAAATTTTAAGACACAACAAAAATAAAATAAAAATCCACAAAAGATAAAGATAGATCATGTGATTAAGTTCTTTTTAGAAGAAAAAAACACTTACATAAGCGTCAGTTCCTCTACATAGTTTGCAAATGTGTACGCTCTTCCATTACTGGAACTATTAAACTCTCCCCCTACTGGAACCTTAAGAGGTACTATTCTGGTAATGTTCTTCTCGAGATCTCCGTAAAAGATGCAGAAATGACTATTTGGATAGTTTGGATACAACACCATTGATAGTGCACTATCAATCATTCCAGCTGTACGTGCATAAGAGCGTACATAAGTCGCTAAATTCAGCCATGGATGGGACACTTCGTAAATATGCTTGGACCATTCACGTTTCTTGGCATCCTTCAAAACCAACAACTCAAAATGTCTATCGGTAATATTGTAGTAATTAATACCTATTTTTGTTGTGAACTGAATGTTCTGTGTGTATTATTATGAGGACCAATGATCTCTTTATATAGTGGTTACACCAGGTAGAGAAAAGGTAATTATCCTTTTACTACCCATACAAAGAAAAGGAAATATTCCATAAACCTATTCCTTGTCTATAAAGGAAAACATCTAATTATACTAAGGACCGGTTATGTTAATAACCTCTATATGGATCGGTCTATATTGAGTCCATTAACCAAACAGTTCATAACACTCCCCCTTGGACGAAATGACCGAATCCCGATGCAACCAAGGATCTTTGTAATACGCTTGGGGATGCTGCCTCATTAAAACCTCACTAGAGAAAAACCCAGTGGGACAAAACCTTAGTGAGGAAAGAGTACAGCACGTATTACTCCCCCGATTTAGACATCACTAAGTCCCTTAGTCGGCGCATGCCGATCTGATACACCAGCTTCTTGAGCGTGGAAGTTGGGAGCGACTTTGTGAACAAGTCAGCTGAGTTGTCGCTTGAACGGACTTGAAGCACTTGTATTTCTCCAGCCTTCTGGAGATCGTGAGTGAAAAAGAATTTTGGCAGAATGTGCTTCGTCCGGTCTCCTTTGATGTATCCATCCTTCAGTTGAGCTATGCACGCAGCATTGTCCTCATGAAGTACGGTCGGTTCGTCCTTTCCATCTGTCATCCCACAATCTCGTCTTATGTGCTGAGTCATCGATCTCACCAAACACATTCACGGCTGGCTTCATGAATCGCCAAATCTCTGCGTGATTTGATGATGTGGCCGTGAGTGTCTGCTTCATGGATCGCCATGAAATTGCGGTTCCTCCGTGAGTGAACACATATCCTGTCTGAGATCGTCCATTGTGTGGATCCGATAGATAACCTGCATCAGCAAAACCAACTAAACCTTTGTCGTTATGGTTAGTGTAAAATAAACCCATATCTTTCGTTCCTTGAAGGTAACAAAGTAAATGTTTAATCCCGTTCCAGTGCCTTTGGGTTGGACAAGAACTAAATTGATAGGAGGTTCACGGCAAAACAAATATCTGGTCTAGTGTGACTAGCCAAGTATAGTAACGCTCCTATGGCACTTAGATATGGCGTTTCGGGACCAAGGACTTCTTCATCCTTTCTTATTGGACCAAACGGATCTGTGTCCGGGCTTATGCTCCTTACGACCATTGGGCTACTCAATGGGTGAGCTGTGTCCATATTAAATCTCTTGAGTACTTTTTCAGTATACGCCATTTGATGCACAAGGATTCCGTCTTTGACGTACTCAAGCTGTATTCCCAAACAGAACTTAGTCTTTCTTAAGTCTTTCATTTCAAATTCGGCCTTTAACAAATCAACTGTTTGGGTGATTTCTCCAGAGGTGCCGAGGATGTTCAAATCATCCCGTAAACTGCTATAATCACAAATCCACCGTTTGCAAACTTCTTTATAAGATACACGGACTGATGGGATCATTCTTATAACCGGATTTCATTAGGTAATCGCTTAAACGATTGTACCACATGCGCCCACTTTGTTTCAGTCCGTATAGGGATTTGGTTAGCCTAATGCAGTGTTCTTCTCGAGAACTTTTCTTATCTTTGAGCTCAATACCCTCTGGCAATCTCATATAGATTTCATTATCCAGTGGACCATATAAGTATGCGGTGACAACATCCATTAACCGCAGATCTAACTTTTCTCTTATGGCCAAACTTATAAGGAATCGAATGTCGTTGCATCCACCACAGGGGAGTATGTCTCCTCATAATCGATTCCAGGTCTTTGAGAGAATCCTTGTGCCACAAGCCGTGCTTTGTGTCGAACAATCTCTCCTTGTTCATTTCTCTTTCTTACAAAGACCCATTTATGTCCAACTGGTATTATATCACGAGGTGTCCGAATAATGGGACCAAAAACCTCTCTCTTCTTTAAAGAGTTTAACTCCACGTTTATGGCTTCTTTCCATTTAGCCCAATCAGATCGTTGAGTGCACTCATCTATTGACGTGGGTTCTATATCCTCATTCATAATCTCAAGTGCTACGTTGCATGCAAATATATCATCGACGTCGATATCTTTTCTGTTCCATTGGATTCTGGACATAACATAATTTATTGAGATCTCATTGTTATCTGGAACTTCAGGACCATGAGGCTCGGCGTCCCGAGCATCATTTGGCGGCTCCTTAGGCTCATAAGTGTCCGGTCCATTAGTTATCTCCTCAGCCTGAATATCAGCACCTTTTCTTAATTTCCGAGGAGTCTTATCTTTGGAACCAATTGGTCTTCCACGCTTTACTCGCGGTTTAGACTCTTTAGCCACTTGCGGTCCACTTTGGACATCAATGCGTATTGGTACGTTCACGGCTGGAACATACGACTTAGTAACTCTCTGCGGGTCAGCAAAGGAATCTGGCAATTGTTAGTATAGCTAGCTTTTGCATATGTATAATCTTTTGAACTTCCAAGTCACTTTCTTGGGTTCGAGGATCTTGCCAATTTATGGATGTTTGATTCCATGAGAGTTCTTTTGTCAGCCGGTTTTCACTACCTACAGTTGGATAAACGGACTCATCGAAATGACAATCCGCGTATCTGGCCTTAAATAAATCACGGTAGTTGGCTCAAGATACTTTATGATCGTGGGTGAATCATATCCAACGTATATCCCCATCCTCCTTTGAGGTCCCATCTTAGTTCTCTGTGGTGGAGCAATAGGCACATAGACTGAACATCCAAATGTCTTAAGATGGGATATGTTTGGCTCTTGACCCGTTAGTAATTGCATTGGGAAAACCTGTGGTCACTAGATGGCCTGATACAGATTAGGTCTGCAGCGTGTAAGACAGCGTGTCCCCAGGCTGAAACTGGAAGCTTTGACCTCATGAGTAATGGTATAGCAATCAGCTGGATTTGTTTGATGAGAGACTCGGCTAAGCCGTTCTGTGTATGTACATGTGCCACGGAGTGCTCAACACTTACCCCCATGGACATACAGTAGTCATCAAACGCTCTGGACGTAAACTCTCCCGCGTTGTCCATACGGATGGACTTTAATGGAAAGTCTGGAAAGTGCGCTCTTAGGCGGATTATCTGGGCAAGGAGTCTTGCAAATGCCATATTCCGTGATGACAATAAGCATACATGTGACCATCGTGTAGATGCGTCAATGAGGACCATAAAATATCGGAATGTCCCACAAGGTGGGTGGATTGGTCCGCATATATCTCCTTGAATCCTTTCCAGAAAGTTTATCGTTTCCTTAGTCACCTTTACTGGTGATGGTCTTACAATCAGTTTTCCTTGCGAACACGAGGCACAAGTGAGACTCATAGGGATCACTTTCCTTTCTTTCAAGGCGTGGCCATTCGTGTTGAGGATCAATTTCCTCATCATTCCCGACCCGGGATGTCCCAGACGGTCGTGCCATAGAGTGAACATATCCGTAAGGGCTTTGTTTACGGTGGCATTGGCCTCTATCATACTGAACTTAGTACAGTACAGGCCCGTAGCTATAGCAGGTATGGTCTCGTGGACCTTCTTATGGCCGTTGGCGATTTTTGTTATTTGGAGAAATTCTTTCTTCCCTTCGCCCATTGTTTCCACATGATAACCATTCAAACGAATGTCTTTAAAGCTCAATAAGTTACGATTTGAGTCTGGGGAAAAAATGCATCTGGAATTTCGAGATGTGTGCCTTTAGGCATTAGAACGGCGGCCTGGCCGTGGCCTTTTATAAGACTGGCCTGTCCTGCTATAGTCTCTACGATTGCCTTTCTTAGTTTAAGGTCTATGAAGTATCTTTCATCTTTCAAGATCGTATGACTTGACCCACTATCCACAAGGAATACGTCCATACTTCATAAAACAAGAATCATATCTTAAAGCCTTAAATATTTTATTAAATCATAGATAGAAATCCAAAGACATGAATCCAAAGCAAATCAAAACAAGAAAGCAACATGAAAGTATAAAATCGAAACTAAATTATTTTTCTAGTCAACGTATGAACTGCCCTCACAGTCTGAGCATTCTTCCTCATTGCACGTTTGAGGTTCTGTCATCTCTTTACGCCTCTTTATGAAGTCATCAGCTTTACTGATAATTTCTTTTGTCCTTTGTGGACCAAGGAGGTAATATAGTAGATCGTTATAGTTGGTGAAAGTTTCGGCCTTTCGTGATAACACTATCTGTAGATATAGTCTTATTTAAAAGATCTCTGTGTGTTATCACTTCGCCATATAGCATAAAGCCATGTACGATTCTCAGTAGAGTACAATTGTACTCATCCACGGATTCATAGTCCTGGAAGCTGAGTCTACTCCATCCATCCATGGAGGTCAGCCATAATTTCATTGAGAATCTTTCACCAAGCTTTGTCCAGAGGTCAACTGGATCTTTAGTATCTTTATACTGATCTCTTAGATCCTCAGTGAGATGACGGCGCATAATGTTTATGGCTCTTTGCTTTTGGCTTTCAAGTTCATTATTATCTTTGTAGATGCATCTTCTGAGTCCTCTGTCTTGTAGAGCAAGTCTCGTGCTCAATGACCATTCCATAAATTCGTCTCCTGAGAGATCTAGGACCGGGTATTCAAAGTTGTTAACTTTGGCCATTCTTTCATATGCATCAAAGTTGATGTCAGCCATCTGAAAAACGTTTTAACGATTTTCAGTTAGGGGCTTTTAATAAATCTGGACCTTAGTGGTAATGGCCGGTTTATATATATATGCATATAGCATGTCCGATTTTAATACTTCATGGTTTCAATCAATTATGCAAATCAATTAATTAAATCATGCAACCGATTTTCTATTATGCTATTAGCAATATTAATCAATTTCCCTTTTTGCAAAATTAATCATAAGGCAATTCATTAAAGGGATAAACCAATAAAGGAAATTAAACAAAAGGGGAAAAGGATATACTTAACACTTTCCTTTTTACTAAAAGGAATGGATTAAGGTTTTCCTATTTGGATTAGGATTAGGTTTAGGATCGATTTCAACCTAGCTTTTTCTCTAGGGTTTCACGATTTCAACTATGGCCAAAACAAGCATGCACAAATCGATTCTAACAACCTAACTCATACAATCCGATTTCAATCAATGATACATGCGATTTCTATGCTAGTCCAAATTCGATTTAAGTGATTGATGCAAGCAAGTTCTCATGTGATTTTAAACAGGTAAATAAGCAAGCTAATGAACTAATTTAAACATGCAATCAAGATCACAAATCGATTCAGCAAACAAGCAAGGCAATATTCAAACAATCCGATTTTAGGGTTCAAGTTCATTAATGTCCAATTCGGTTTTGCTTTGTTCTTAGTTTAGGGTTTTACCTTTTTCTTTCTTTTAGATTTGAATTGGAATGAACCGGGAGCTAATGACCTCGGAAAACACAAGCTGAAATCGGATCTCCTTGGTTTATTTGGTGGTCGTCGTGCACTGTATGCGTGCGTGAGAGCGCGTCCGATGTCGGATCGACAAGCGGTTTTCACCGGTATTCTTCTCGTCGAGGGCTTCGATTTGATATCTAGATCGCCTTCTGGTTCCTCACGGTTTGAAAGATATGACTCTTTAAAGTTTCGGCAGCTACTCAGGGTCTCTAGGGTTTTAGGGTTTAGGAGCTTTCGTGCTGATAACGTGTTGTGAACTGAATGTTCTGTGTGTATTATTATGAGGACCAATGGTCTCTTTATATAGTGGTTACACCAGGTAGAGAAAAGGTAATTATCCTTTTACTACCCATACAAAGAAAAGGAAATATTCCATAAACCTATTCCTTGTCTATAAAGGAAAACATCTAATTATACTAAGGACCGGTTATGTTAATAACCTCTATATGGATCGGTCTATATTAAGTCCATTAACCAAACGGTTCATAACAATTTTACCTTTGTAGTTTATCAGAACCCCAAATGTATGGATATGCAATGCCAAGTCTTCATTAATGCTTATAAAACTGAATCTCTCAGACCTAACATCAAAGCAAACTATGACATCGTTTTTGTTATTGATCACTGTTGGATAATACAAAACACCGTTGATGCATATCCCATTCTCGCATATCCCATTATCATCTAGAGGATAATGAAGTGCGTAGCATTGAATCTCCCTCCACGTGAGATTTGCATCTCCCGTCCCTAATGTCAGAACATGATACTTAACGTACGAGCTGAGAGAGAACCATGTAATACGCAATACCTTGAACTGTTGATCAATTGGATCATACCCAAAAGAATAGTTTGCTTTTCCTCTTGACCACTCCAAGTGAATCCCTTCTATTGTCACTTTAGGTGTGGTTACATACTCTCCTGTAATGGGATTAGAAATCACCGCCCACGAACAATTATATCCATTGTGTTGGCTACAGACCAGTCCGCGAATAGGTAGGCACAACTGATGGCAATCTGTGCCGAGATCCATGTCATGACGAGTGGCTAGAAGGGCCGAGTTATCATCCGGATTTTGAGTTTGAGGTGCAGAGTAGAAGAACAACTTTCCTCCAGTGTTGAACACTAAAAGGAGTCTCGGTGTAGAGAGTGACTTGGTCGGGAACAACTGGTTGAAGTACAGACGGCGAGATATCGAAGACCAGAGCTTCGATACGCAACGAGATTTAGCTATAGACTTCAACGGCAATCTCGACAAGATATTGATGACCACATCAACGGGAATCGGATCAGATGTTGAAGGTACCTTAACGTCGGAGACCAGCTGTTCTCGTTTTGCCATGGCGTTAGACAAAAACCCTAATATTTTTGCCGTCCTTTCGTGTTCTCGTGGTCTCCTATATTTTACTTTACATACTTCATCCACACTCCATAAGTTGGGCTTTGTTTGGGCCCGATTCTTACTAGATAGTAGATACTACGGTTGAACATTAAACCCTTCCAAAACCGAATCAATGAATCCAAACCAAACGATATTCTATACCGTGTATACACAAACCCCAATTGGCGAGAGATCTTCTCTGTTACAAAGGTTTAGTTAAAGCGAAAATTTTCTGAGGAGCCGTTGGAACTTCTATGTCTTTGCCGATTTTCTCTCGCCAAATAGAATGAATTATCGCTTGAAACATATATCTCAAAAGAATTGGTGAGTTTATCTTGGGTTTCATCGACAATGGGCTCATGAATGCTTTCCTAACTGGTTTTTGAACTTGTTGGCAAAGAGCTTTTTGACAAGACCTGCCCATAATTCTTCTGAATACTTACACGCTAATAGCTAGTGATTGCGAGTTTCAACTGGTTCTTGGCAGAAAAAACACCGGCTGAGGAGGCTCACGTGTTTTATGCCTTGGTCCGAGCACATGTTGATAGTGTGTCATGTATTGCAAGCCATGTAATGAATGAGTATCTAGGCCTGGAGTATGAAAACCATATGCTAAACGGTAAAGAGTTTCTAAACAAACAAAAATAATAGTATTTCAGTTTGTTAAAACAATTGAGCTACTAATTGATGTGAAAACTGGTTCCTGTGTATCTCACAAGTAACAAGTGATATTATCGGTTTTTAACATATTTTGATTCGTTTTTAGTGTTCGGTTTGAGTTTTGATTTGCATCTTTCGTTGGTTTTTCGAGTCTTTTCTATTGTTTTGAGTCTTTTACAGATTTTATGGAGTTCCGAAGAAGTTTGGCGTTTACGGACATGTTCGAGTCAAGTTGACGTGGAAAACACGAGGAAATGACCAACCATGAAGAACGACCGTTCTTGGAGGCAGAACGACCAACAGAACGACCGTTCCACCTATGGAACGATCGTTCCTCCCCTTCACCAACCTTGCCGACACACCGTAGATCGATCGTTCCATTCCATGCAGCTCGTTCCACACTTCACCTACCCTGCCGACAAAAACGCAAGAGAACGACCGTTCTATCCACTAGAACGATCGTTCGCCGACAAAAGTACGAAGGAACGACCGTTCTCAACCAAGAACGATCGTTCCCTGACACCGCATTCCACCTACTACGGATCGACCATCGGGAACGATCGTTCTCCACCTAGAACGACCGTTCCCCGTCTCACCTACCACCCTCACCTTGGCCTATAAATACAACTCACTCTTGATCACAAAAATCACACCATCTTCTTCCTCCTCTTCTCTCTAGCTTATAAACATTGCCTCTAGTTTCCTTTGAGCTTTTAAGTTTAAGTTTTTATTAAGTTCTTATTAGTTTGTTTTAAGCTTTAAACATTTATGCTTTAATCAAGTTCTATTAAGTTTACTTTCAGTTCTTACTTTCAGTTCTTACTTTCAGTCTTTACTTTCAGTCTTTACTTTCGGTCTTTACTTTCAGTTCTTATATTTATGCTTTAAATTCAGTTCTTATATTTATGCTTTAATTAAGTACTTATAAGTTTATATTCAGCTTTCATTATCTATTCAAGCTTTTATTATGAACTCTATAATCATGTTGTTATCTTCTTTAATCATGTCTGAGTAGATCTCTTAGTTAGGTTGAGGTTTGTCAAAGGAATTCATGAGCTAAAGGATTAAACACAAATAGGCTAATAGAATCGATATCTTCACCCTTGTTGTTCTTAATGCTTAGATCGAATTGATCACTTGATCTTATGATATGAGGTTTAACTTAGACAGCGAGAGTTGCTAGGTTGCTAGAAAGAACATTGGTGAGCAATTTAACCATTACCTGCGAGAGTAGTATGTATTGAGAATTGTGAACATATTAACCTGATCTTAAGGCTTGTCTACGATTTCTAGTACCAACGAGAGTTAGGAATTCTAGGTTGATAGACAAAGATATTGATACCACGAGAGTGGATTGATATTATCCTAGTTTTTATTCTAGATTTATGCTTAATCATCGCCTGAATAGTTGTTTGATCCGTTGCTCTGAATCTCCTGAGATATTCCTTGACCTAACGCTTGTTAAAATTATCTTTACAACCGATTTCGCTTTCATTACTAGTTATAAAAAAAACCAAAAACATCTATTGAATTATCTTAGCTTTATTCGCTCAATATATCATAGTGTGAAAACTGGTCTTCGTGGGTCACCCTAAATACTACTTCGTATGCTGTGCACTTGCAGTAGGAATTAAAAGGGTTAAAACTCGTGCAAGCTCAGCTGCTACAACTTCAGACAGCCATGGAGCAGCTTCGCATGCAACAGGAGAGGCAACTCATTGCACAATCTGCCTTCGGAGACAAAGATGCGGCTCACACAACTACCAGGAGATCGATCTGCGATCGTTACCCCGATCATCCAGAGGCAAGATTACGAGATCAAACCTCAAATGATCGGCCTCGTGAAGCAACACCTGTTCCACGGTCTGCCTGCTGAGATTCCGATGGATCACATCGAGAACTTTGAAGAGATCTGTAGCACAACGGCTCCAATGTGTGCATCCAGATTTCCTGAAATGCAAGCTTTTCCCTTTCTCTCTTACGGGAAAAGCATCACGGTGGTTAAAATCTTTACCACCAGGCTCTCTACCGACTTGGGCTAGTGCACGAGCAGCCTTCTTGGATAAATTCTACACGAAGTCCAAGACCGCAGCCTTGAGGAACAAGATCTCCTCATTCGAGCAACAGTCCGGCGAGTCCTTTAATGAAGCATGGGAGCGGTTTAAGGAATACAAGCGCGAGTGCCCTCACCACGGATTTAGTGACGAGCAGCTGCTCAGCACATTCTATGACGGAGTAGATTGGGACTACAGAAACGCCCTGAATGCAGCTAGTAACGGTGATTTCTACACTAAGTCGAAAGAAGGAGCTCTGGAGCTGATCGACAACCTAGCCGCAAGTTCCAGCAACAAAAGCCCGGAGTATGACAGAAAGAAGGTCAACAGTGTGGACTCCAGGAAGATTGATGAACTCTCGGCCATGGTTAACCTTTTACTAAAAAAGAACCAGAAGTCAGTCCACTTTGTGGACGAGAATGGGGAAGCACCTATCGCTCGAACCTATGAGGAAGAAACCGGGGATGATCAGATGGAGGTGAACTATATGACGGGACAGAGCTTCGGGCAGAACCGCAGTTTCAACAACCAAGGCTTTAACACTCATCCGAACCTGTCCTACAGGAGCACCAATGTGGAGAATCCGCAGGATCAAGTCTATCCTAAGCAAGGAGGAAATCAACCGCAGATGGGTTTTCAGAAGAACTACTCCAACAACTACCAGAACCGTCCATTCGTTCCTAATCAGAACCGTTTCCAAGGAGGGAATCAGCCAAGGCAACCTTTCACAAACTCGCAGCCCCATTCTTTCACAAACTCGCAGCCTTCATCTTCAGCAACCGGCTCCCAAGACGAGCTGAAGAACATGATGCAGCAGATGATGGCAAGTCAACAAAAGGCGGCAGCAGAGATCAACTCCAAAGTTGACACTATGTATGGTGATCTTAGTGGGAAGTATGAGGCTGTATGGACCCACATGAAGCAATTGGATGTTCAGATTGCACAAACCGCCGAGTCTATAAAAAGAACACCAGGAACTCTGCCTGGAAAAGCTGAAGCACCTAGGAAGGAGTTTGTCAACGCCATCGAGCTAAGGAGCGGGAAAACATTGAATACGGAAACAACTTCCGGATCGGCAAAAGGAAAAGAAGTGACAACCGAGCACACTGGTCCGTCACCGAGCACATGCCCAGCCAAGAAACTCCAACAACTTCAGCCAGCAATCCAGAAGCAAGAGTATACAAACCCAAGGTCCCGTACCCTGTACCACCGAAGAAGTCTCGCAAGGACTTAGAGGATGCTAAATGCAGAGAGATGCTCAGAGACCTAACCGTGAAGCTGCCTCTCACGGATGCCGTTCAGATGATACCGCTCTCAAACGGTATGAAAACCCTAGTCTCGGAAAAGTAGCTGAGGAGGAAAACGTGATGGCGGTCTCCAAAGAGTGCAGTGCTGTTCTGCAGAACAAAGTCCTTAAGAAGAGAAGCGATCCTGGCAGATTCGTCTTATCAGTCAAGATCGGCCCCATGACGTTCGCATGCTCTCTGTGCGATCTCGGTTCCAGTGTCAACCTTATGCCATACTCTGTGGCAAAAAGGTTAGGGTTCACAATTTCAAACCCACGCGCATCTCATTGGTCTTCGCAGACAGATCAACAAAGCTTCCGGTGGGTATGTTAGAGGATCTTCATGTGCGAATTGGAGACACACTCATCCCAGCTGATTTCGTGGTTCTAGAGCTTGAAGAAGAACCGAAGGACCCTCTGATTCTTGGACGGCCATTCTTATGCACAGCTGGTGCAATAATCGATGTACAGAATGGAGTGATTGACCTTCAGCTAGGCGACATGGTGATGTCATTCGAGATGGACAAATTGTTGAAGAAACCAATGATGGATGGACAGACCTTCACTGTGGAAGGCGTGGATGACGTATATGATGAGGCAGCTGAAGAGCTTCTATGCCCGGATCCTCTTGAAACCGCTCTAACTCTGGCTGAAAGAGAGCATGGTTTCCTGAGCGAGGATGCCGACAGCTTTGCCAAAATGCTAGATTCCAGCCAGAGAATGGAACAGATGGTGGCGTACATGAGCCTAGAAGACGGGGAGAACTCGGCAGAAACAGACGGAGCACCCGCTCCAATCCCGCGAACACCTGCTCCGCCACTTGATCCGATAGACAGCCCTTGGAGCGAATTGAAAGCACCCAAACTGGAGCTCAAAACTCTTCCGGCCGGCTCAGGTACGCATTCCTTGGAACAAACTCTACTTACCCGGTAATTGTGAACGCTGATTTAAACAATGTGGAAGTAGCTTTACTTTTATGCGAGCTTAGGAAGTATAGAAAGGCTATAGGGTATTCACTTGATGATATTACTGGCATCTCCCCTGATCTTTGCATGCATAGGATACATCTAGAAAATGAATCGAGGAGTTCCATAGAGCATCAAAGGAGGTTGAATCCGAATCTGAAAGATGTTGTTAAAAAGGAGATAATGAAACTTCTAGAAGCCGGTGTAATATATGCTATTTCTGATAGTACTTGGGTTAGTCCAGTTCATGTAGTTCCTAAAAAGGAGGAATCACTGTGATAAAAAATGATAGGAATGAACTGATACCGACTAGGACCATAACCGGCCATAGAATGTGCATTGATTATCGTAAACTAAATGCTGCAACTCGCAAGGATCATTTCCCTTTGCCCTTTATTGATCAGATGCTTGAAAGACTTGCTAACCATCCGTACTACTGTTTTTTAGACGGTTATTCAGGTTTCTTTCAGATTCCCATCCATCCGGACGACCAGGAGATGACAACATTCACATGTCCTTATGGCACATTCGCTTACCGGCGCATGCCATTCGGGTTGTGCAATGCTCCGGCAACTTTCCAGCGATGCGTGATGTCCATTTTTTCCGACTTGATCGAAGACATAATGGAGGTGTTCATGGACGACTTCTCGGTGTATGGAGACTCTTTCTCTCACTGTTTATCTAATCTATGCAGGGTACTTCAGCGATGTGAGGAAAAACACCTAGTTCTAAATTGGGAGAAGTGTCACTTCATGGTCCGGAATGGGATTGTACTTGGGCATCGCATATCAGAAGATGGCATCGAAGTGGACAAAGCTAAGATCGAGGTTATGATGAACCTACAACCACCTACTTCTGTCAAGGGGATCCGCAGTTTTCTGGGGCATGCAGGCTTCTATCGCAGATTCATCAAGGATTTTTCAAAGATAGCTAGACCCCTCACGAGGCTGTTGTGCAAAGAGGAGAAGTTCGATTTTGATAGCAACTGTCTTGAGGCTTTTCATACGATCAAAGGAGCATTGGTCAGCGCACCCATTGTGCAGCCACCAGATTGGAGCCTACCTTTCGAGGTTATGACGGATGCTAGCGACTATGCTGTTGGTGCGGTTCTCGGCCAGGAAAGAGAAGAAGCTCCACGTTATCTACTACGCCAGTCGCACATTGGATGATGCTCAGTGCAAGTATGCTACGACAGAAAAGGAGCTTCTGGCCGTCGTTTTCGCATTTGAGAAATTTCGGTCCTATCTCGTTGGATCAAAGGTCATAGTTCATACCGATCATGCAGCACTCAAGTATCTGCTGACCAAGAAAGACGCTAAACCGCGGCTACTCAGGTGGATCCTCCTACTTCAAGAATTCGACCTGGAGATCAAGGACAAGAAGGGAATAGATAATGGAGCTGCCGACCATTTATCTAGGATGCGGATTGATGAAGAACTCCCACTCAATGACAGCCTCCCTGAAGAACAGGTTTACTCGATCGGAGTATTCCAAATCGAGGAAACACATGCTCCCACCCAGCGAGCACCTGCTCAGTCCGAATTCTGCAACCAAACCGAAAGCAGCCAACATCCTCAGATTCCTTGGTTTGGTGAGATTGCAAATTACCTAGCTGCTGATCTAGAACCTCACGGTTTTGTGGGCAACAAGAGGAAGAAATTCCTAAAGGATATTCGCCATTACTTCTGGGATGAACCGTACCTGTACAAACATTGCCCAGATGGAGTATTCAGACGTTGCATGGCTGAGGAGGAGATACCGGAGATTCTGTTTCACTGTCATGGCTCTTCCTATGCCGGACACTTCGCTACTTTCAAAACAGTCTCCAAGGTTCTGCAAGCTGGGTATTGGTGGCCAACAATTTTAAAGATGCTCAGCGCTTTATCTCTAGATGCGATTCATGCCAGCGACAGGGCAACATCAGCAAGCGCAATGAGATGCCACAGAACTTCATTCTCGAAGTGGAAGTCTTTGACGTATGGGGAATTGATTTTATGGACCGTTTCCATCTTCTTTCGGGAACGAGTACATACTCGTGGCTGTTGACTATGTGTCTAAATGGGTTGAGGCATTGGCGAGTCCCACGAACGATGCAAAGGTGGTGATCAAGATGTTCAAGTCTATCATTTTCCCTAGATTGGTGTTCCGCGAGTTGTCATCAGCGATGGAGGTTCTCACTTCATCAACAAGATCTTCGAGAATCTATTGCGCAAAAATGGTGTAAAGCACAAAGTCGCAACGCCTTACCATCCGCAAACAAGTGGGCAAGTTGAGATATCTAACCGAGAAATCAAGAGCATACTTCAGAAAACTGTGAACACAACTCGGAAGGACTGGGCTTCCAAGCTAGACGACGCTCTATGGGCTTACAGGACCGCCTACAAAACGCCCCTCGGGACAACTCCTTTCCACCTTGTTTACGGAAAAGCCTGTCACCTCCCCGTTGAGCTCGAATTCAAAGCCGCGGGCTGTCAAACTGCTCAACTATGACATTAAGCCGGCTTCAGAACGACGCATGATGCAGCTACACGAGCTTCAGGAGATTAGGCATCTCGCCTATGAGAACTCCAAAATCTACAAGGAACGAACCAAAGCATACCACGACAAGCGCATCCTAGCTCGTAACTTCGCCCCCAAAGACCAAGTTCTACTTTTCAACTCCCGGCTGAAGCTGTTTCCCGGAAGTTACGATCGAGATGGTCTGGGCCCTTCACCATAAAGGAAGTGCGACCATATGGAGCTGTCATCTTGTTCAACACCAACGGAGAAGAGTTTGTGGTCAATGGACAGCGATTGAAACCATATCTCGCCGACACACAACTCGGAGACGGGGAAGAAACTCCCTTGACCGAGCCTCCTCCAGCATAAACAAACTCTCCACGTCAAGCTTAGCGACGTAAAACAAGCGCTTTCGTGGGAGGCAACCCACCAGGTAACATGTAAAATAGCGTGAAGTTTTTCGTTCTTATTCTATTTACGTTTCTTGTTTTGTTTGAGATTGTTTTTGCAGGTTTTTATTAAGTGTTGAGCGGATGACGGATAGAGAGCAGCACCGATAGCTCCACCAGCGACCACTGAGCTTGTTATTTCTATCACCCTTGTCATATCCATTTTTATTTTATGCTACTTTTATTTTATTTTACGGGTTTCTCTTTCAGTTTTGTTTCAACCGGGACGGTTAAAAACAAGTCTGGGGGAGGGATTTATTGTGTACTAACGTTGTGTTTCATGTTTTTTTTTTATTTTATTTCTTATGTTTGATTTTAAGTTTTATTTAAGCGTGTTTATATTTTCTAAAAAAAAAAAAAAAAAAAAAAAAAATATTTGTGTGAACTTGTTAAACTTTTTGGAATTGCAACATGTTCGATGTCATTGCCTTAGGACTGTTTAGCATTGTTTGAGGATAGTTTGGAAACGCAGAAAAATCCATAACTTGATCATTTAGTGAATTTCTCAAATCATCTGAACTTAATCGAATTATCGGAACTTAATATGGACTTAATTTATCTCACTTAGGGGGTTGATAATCATGTATTGGATTTTACATTTGGAGTTTTCTTTGCATCAATTTTTACCAATCTTTGCTAACTCCAAATGGCTAGACTTATCCTTAGTCTAGTACCACACCCTTACCATTTCCATGTTGAAACCCACTTTTCTTCGTTTACTGTCATTGCATTCATGTGCAAAAACTATGGAGTATACGGACCGACACAACTTTTCTTTAGGATTGTGTCTAGATAGGTGGTCTCTTTCTGATTAAACTCATGGGATGTGTCTAGAAATTTGGTCTCTCTCTTTGAACATATTCATTGAAAATTTTCGTTTCAAAAGAGGGTGAACTTTTAAAGGGTAGAAGGTTTTATTCACATTCAAGAAATAAGCTTACATTGTTGATGTTCTTTTGATGCAGATCTTAGAGACTAACCGGTTCCACTCTCCGATATAAAAAAAAAAAATAAAAAATAATAAAAAAAAAAAATAAAAAAATAAAAAATAAAGAAAAGAAAGAAAAAAAGAATAAAAATTATTTGCATTACAGAAAAGAAAACGGAAGGAACCGGGAAAGTCTAGGTAATATCGTTAAATTCCATAAAATTTAAAAAAAGAAATTAATCATGTTCTTGATTTGTGACTTGTTAAAAAGGGTAGAAGGATTAGAGTTAAGGAGAGTTGTGTACCTCCTAATTGGTCTGTGTCTCACGGTGATTTTGCATAATGATTTGCATCTGTTTATACTACTAAAAGAAACCGAAACACTTGAGCCACCAAATACCAACCTTAATACCTAGACCATAACATGTTAGATATTCCCTTTGTGAGAGTACACGCATTTGATAATGAATGTTAAATATGAGTTCTGCTTGATTATGAGATTTCATTTATTTACTACGGTTATGGAGAAGTACAATGAAGTACGGTTTGATCTGAACTTTGCGAATACGGTTTACGGGCAATTGATTTAAAATGTGGTCCTATAAGTTTTACGAGTTTCACACATTTTTCTAACCTCTCCTTTTTGTAAAATATCTGGTTTTGCTTGGACAAGCAAAGGTTTTAGTTGGGGAGAGTTGATATTATCGGTTTTTAACATATTTTGATTCGTTTTTAGTGTTCGGTTTGAGTTTTGATTTGCATCTTTCGTTGGTTTTTCGAGTCTTTTCTATTGTTTTGAGTCTTTTACAGATTTTATGGAGTTCCGAAGAAGTTTGGCGTTTACGGACATGTTCGAGTCAAGTTGACGTGGAAAACACGAGGAAATGACCAACCATGAAGAACGACCGTTCTTGGAGGCAGAACGACCAACAGAACGACCGTTCCCCCTATGGAACGATCGTTCCTCCCCTTCACCAACCTTGCCGACACACCGTAGATCGATCGTTCCATTCCATGCAGCTCGTTCCACACTTCACCTACCCTGCCGACAAAAACGCAAGAGAACGACCGTTCTACCCACTAGAACGATCGTTCGCCGACAAAAGTACGAAGGAACGACCGTTCTCACCAAGAACGATCGTTCCCTGACACCGCATTCCACCTACTACGGATCGACCATCGGAACGATCGTTCTCCACCTAGAACGACCGTTCCCCGTCTCACCTACCACCCTCACCTTGGCCTATAAATACAACTCACTCTTGATCACAAAAATCACACCATCTTCTTCCTCCTCTTCTCTCTAGCTTATAAACATTGCCTCTAGTTTCCTTTGAGCTTTTAAGTTTAAGTTTTTATTAAGTTCTTATTAGTTTGTTTTAAGCTTTAAACATTTATGCTTTAATCAAGTTCTATTAAGTTTACTTTCAGTTCTTACTTTCAGTTCTTTACTTTCAGTCTTTACTTTCAGTCTTTACTTTCAGTCTTTACTTTCAGTTCTTATATTTATGCTTTAAATTCAGTTCTTATATTTATGCTTTAATTAAGTACTTATAAGTTTATATTCAGCTTTCATTATCTATTCAAGCTTTTATTATGAACTCTATAATCATGTTGTTATCTTCTTTAATCATGTCTGAGTAGATCTCTTAGTTAGGTTGAGGTTTGTCAAAGGAATTCATGAGCTAAAGGATTAAACACAAATAGGCTAATAGAATCGATATCTTCACCCTTGTTGTTCTTAATGCTTAGATCGAATTGATCACTTGATCTTATGATATGAGGTTTAACTTAGACAGCGAGAGTTGCTAGGTTGCTAGAAAGAACATTGGTGAGCAATTTAACCATTACCTGCGAGAGTAGATGTATTGAGAATTGTGAACATATTAAACCTGATCTTAAGGCTTGTCTACGATTTCTAGTACCAACGAGAGTTAGGAATTCTAGGTTGATAGACAAAGATATTGATACCACGAGAGTGGATTGATATTATCCTAGTGTTTAAGTTCTAGATTTATGCTTAATCATCGCCTGAATAGTTGTTTGATCCGTTGCTCTGAATCTCCTGAGATATTCCTTGACCTAACGCTTGTTAAAATTATCTTTACAACCGATTTCGCTTTCATTACTAGTTATAAAAAAAAACCAAAAACATATTTGAATTATCTTAGCTTTTGATTTAGCTCAATATATCATAGTGTGAAAACTGGTCTTCGTGGGATCGACCCCTAAATACTACTTCGTATGCTGTGCACTTGCAGTAGGAATTAAAAGGGTTAAAACTCGTGTATCAACAAGAACTTCTTTTTACCTTCTCTCCCATTCTTTTTAATAATGAGATACTTTTCAAAAACCTGAAAATAAAGATGCTCTTACAATTCCTGAATCAATGCTTTTGTATATCAAATTATTATTCTTGATTTCCATTTGAGATGAGCAAATTGGATGATCTGATATTTTTACTCAGAACATAGTGCAACCAAAAACAAATAAAGATTTGTTTGAATCTTTATCCTCCACAAGGTTGAGGAAACATGGACCAAATACACGAAACCAATGAATCTGGTCCAGCAAGTTTATTTATTTCAAAAATAGAGAATCTCAAGGTAACATTATCAAGTTGTAATTTAAATTTTAAGTTATGTCTGGAAGAACTAAACACTTACATAAGCTTCAAATCCTCAACATAGTTTGCAAATGTGTACGCTGCAAAATGCCTAAAGTCTTTCAATATTGGAACCTCAATTGTTACTCTTCTCATACTTTTCTTCTCGATATTGTAGTAAAAGATGCTGAAAGGGTTTTCTGTATACATTTGGTACAACACAATTTCTCCATCACCAACCATTCCAGCAGGGCGTACATAGTTGCCTCCGTTCAGCCACGGATGAGGCAATTTGTAAATTTGCTTTGACCATTCATGTTTCTTGGCATCCTCCAGAACCCACAGCTCAAATTCCATATGGGTAACATGAGAAAAATTAACACCTAATTTGCCATTGTAGTTTATCAGAACCAAATATCTATGTATTGGCAATCCCAACTCTTCATCAACGTTGATGAAACTGAATGTCTCAGACCTAACATCAAAGCAAACTACCATATGTTTTGTGCTATTGACAAATGCTGGATAATACAAAACCCCGTTGATGCATATACCATTCTCGCAAATCCCATTTTCATCCAGAGGATAATGAACAATGCAGCATTGGATCTCCCTCCATAGGAGAACTCTATCTCCGGACCCTAATGTCAGAACATGATACAGAACATGATACTTTGCATACAATGGTGTTTTGTTTCCTGGGCTGCCAGACAACCTGGTGATACGCAACACTTTAAACAGTTTATCGATTGGATCATATCCAAAACAATAGTCTGCTTTGCCTTTCGCCCACTCTTTCAAATGAACACCTTCGATCGTCACCTTTGGTGTAATTACAGATTCTCCCGTGATGGGATTAGAAATCACAGCCCATGAGCAATTCTTACCAGTGTGGTGGCTACAGACAAGACCACGAACAGGTCGGCACAACTGATGCAAACTTGAGCCGAGATTCACGTCGTGACGAGTGGCTACGATGGAGGAATTGTGATCCGGATTTTCAGGTTGTGGCGATGAGTAGAGGAACAAGTTTGATCCAAATCTGAAGGCGAAAAGGATCCTGGGCGTATCCGGAGATCTGATCGGGAACAGCTGTTTGTAATTCGGACGGCGAGCTATCGACGACCAGAGCTTCGACACGCAGCGACATTGAGCTATTGATTTCAATGGCAATCTGGAAAAGATGTTGATGATCACATCTACGGGAATCGGATCAGAGAAATGGGATTCTGCTACAGTGGTTGAGGGTCGTTTATTGGATAGGATCAACTGTTTTCGTTTTGACATTGGCGGTTGGTGTAACCCTAAGACTTCGGCGGCTCCATTTCTATTTGTCTTTGGTACGCTCCAACCATACTCCATAGCATGGGCTTTGTTTGGGCCCAATACCTATAAAAGAATCGAATCATCACCTTTCCAAATCAAATCAAACCGATTGACTAATTTTGAAGCTAAAATAAAAATAAAATAATTGGATTTTTTCTCAAAATAAAAAAAAATTAAAGTTTTTAGTATTTCTCAAAAATAAATGAATTTTATTATTACTGATCGTGTAGTGCCGGTTTCAATTTGTGTTCCCCTCTGAGGATTTGCTTCAATCTGTTCTCAACCGTGGGCCTTGGGCGTTCAACAATCGGATGCTCATCCTTCAAAAGTCGCAACCGGAGATGGACGCATTTGATCTCAAGTTCATCCCTTTCTGGGTTCAAATCTGTGGTATTCCTCTTCAATACCTCACCCAGGACATGGGTCATTTCATTGCTAGCCATTTGGGGTTGGTGCTTGATGTGGATTTTAATCCGGAAACGACGACTGTTGTGGAGTTCGTCCGGGCAAAAATCAATTGGGACGTTGACCTTCCCTTGCGGTTCCAGAAGAATTTCCAATTCACTGCAGGAGTCAACACTCTCATCAAATTTCACTATGAGAGACTTCGCGGTTTTTGTGATATTTGTGGAATGTTAACCCACGACTCTGGAGAATGTATTCACACAGCAGAAGGAAAAGGAAACCTCTTTCCTGATGATGATGATGACCATCACCAAAACAACATGGACGTTGGCCAACCACTGTTTCCTCCCGACACAAATGCTAATGTTGAGCAAGGAATTGATGCAAATCTGGTGGAAATGGAGATCAATCAGAATATGGTCTTGCCTGGTACGATGCAAGGTGGTATCGCTTACACTCTGGCCAATGCTGAACAGGCCAGCCGTTATTCATCAAGGTGAAGGCTCAAACTCTTCAGGCAGTCTGGAAGGATCGATTGAACAACTGGTTAGCGATTTCTGCTCTAATCAAAGAATTAACGGTTCTCACTGCAATGTCTTTGGTGTAAATGAGTCAAGTGATCCTCCCCTGGGACAATATGGTTCGTTTCTTCCCAACTCTGATACTCATATCCACGCAGGTATGGTCAATTGACAGAGGCGCGGTGGTACCACCACCTGCAACATGAGAGCTCAGGTGTGGAACTGTAGGGGTTTGGGACAACAACCTACAGTTCAACGTCTAAAGGAGTTGCAGAGGCTGTATTCTCCAGACTTGTTGTTCCTGGTGGAAACAAAACAAAGTGATGATTACGTCAGAGACGTGGGAGTGCAACTGGGTTTCTCTAACATGCAGATCGTCTCCCCTCAAGGTCTTAGTGGCGGTTTAGTAGTGTATTGGCAGGAAAATGTTTCAGTTTCATGTATTTCCTTTGATTCCCGACTTGTTGATCTTGAAGTTGAATATAAGGATACTTGTATTGTGTTTATGGACACCCAATTCCATCTAGAAGACATCACCTATGGGAAAAACTTCAGAGAATAACAGTAACTAGAACTGGTCCTTGGATGATGATGGGTGACTTTAATGAAATATTGAATAGTACTGAGAAGAAAGGAGGAAGAATTCGATCAGCAACATCTTTCCAGACTTTCAAGACTACATTACAAATTTGTGATATGGTTGATCTTCCTTTTAAAGGTAATCCATTCTCGTGGGTTGATATCATCGGTTTTTAACGTATTTTGATTCGTTTTTAGTATCCGGTTTGAGTTTCTATTTACATCTTTCGTTGGTTTTTCGAGTCTTTTCTTTTGTTTTGAGTATTTTACAGATTTTATGGAGTTCCGAAGGAGTTTGGCGTTTACGGACATGTTCGAGTCAAGTTGACGTGGAAAACACGAGGAAAGGACCAACTGAAGAGAACGACCATTCTTGGGACAGAACGACCCAACAGAACGATCGTTCCCTCCAAGGAACGGTCGTTCCCTCATTCACCTACCCTGCCGACAACATCACGAGATCGACCGTTCCGTTCCATGTGGTCGTTCCACACCTCACCAACTTTTCCGACAAAAACACACGGAACGACCGTTCTCCCCTCCGGAACGATCGTTCCCCGACACCGCATCTCACCTACTACGGATCGACCAAGGGGAACGATCGTTCTACACCAAGAACGACCGTTCCCCGCTTCACCTACTCCCCTTCACCTTGGCCTATATAATGGACTCACAACATCACTCTCAAAACACACCTTCTTCCTCCTCCTCTCTTCTCTAGCTTCAAAGCATAGCTTCTTCTTTAGTTTTAAGTTTTATGTTTATGCTTTTATCTAGTTCTTGTTAAGTTTCTTTTAAGCTTTAATCTTATGCTTTTAATCTTATGCTTTACTTTCAGTTCTTATCTTTATGCTTAATCAAGTTTTACTTTCAGTTATTTATATTTATGCTTTACTTTTAAGTCTTTATATTTATGCTTTACTTTCAGTTATTTATATTTATGCATTACTTAAGTTCTTATTAAGTTATTTTCAACTTTCATTATCTATTCAAGCTTTTATTATGAACTCTATAATCTCTTGTTTTCTTCTTTAATCATGTCTGAGTAGACCTCTTAGTTAGGTTAAGGTTTGTCAAAGGAATTCATGAGCTTTAGGGTTAAACACAAATAGGCTATTCAAATCAATATCTTCACCCTTGTTGTTCTTAATGCTTAAATCGAATTGATCATTTGATTTTATGATATGAGGTTAACTTAGACAACGACAGTTGCTAGGTTGCTAGAATAAACATTGGTGAGCAATTTAACCATTACCTACGACAGTAGATGTAGTGAGAATTGTGAACAAATCGAACCTATCCTTAATGCTTGTTTACGATTTCTAGTACCAACGACAGTTAGGATTTCTAGATCGTTAGACAAAGTTATTGATACCACGACAGTGGATTGATATTATCTTTATGTTTGAGTTCTAGACTTGTGCTTAAACACTGCCTGAATAGTTGTTTGATCCGTCGCTCTGAATCTCCTGCGATATTCCTTGACCTAACGCTTGTTAAAATTATCTTACAACCGATTTCACTTTCATTACTAGTTAATAAAAAAAAACCAAAAACATATTTGAATTGTCTTAGCTTTTAATTTAGCTCAATATATCAAAGTGTGAAAACTGGTCTTCGTGGGATCGACCCCTAAATACTACTTCGTATGCTGTGCACTTGCAGTAGGAAATAAGGGTTTAAAACTCGTGTATCATGGGTCAGTAGAAGAAGGGATGAAGTTATTGAATGTTGCCTTGATCGTGTGTTAGTAAGTTCAACATGGAAGCATCTTTACCCAGCTTCTGAATCTGAATTCCTTGATTTAGCTGAATCGGATCATCGGCCAGTCATTGTTAATATTCAATATGAAGAAAGTATTAAGGGAGGTAGGTTCCGCTATGACAAACGATTGACTCAAGAGGAAGACTTTTCAGACACGGTTCATAGGTTTTGGAATAGTCAGAGTTTACAGAATGGTACTTTTTCTCAGAATCTGAATGCGTGCAGGTCGGTAATGGCTAAATGGAAACATCTTCACCGTTATAACTCATCTGAACAAATCCAGATTTTACGATTCTGCATAGATAAAGCGATTCGAGATCCTATGGCCTCTAATGAAGATCTCTATCGACTACGGACTCAACTAAATAAAGCATATGCTGATGAAGAGACGTATTGGTACCTAAAATGTCGAAATAAATTGCTACAATTAGGAGACAGAAATACTGGTTTTTACCATGGAATCACTAAAGCATGTAAACCCCGGATGTGCATTAAGGAAATCATTGATGATCATGGCTTTCATCATAAGCGTGATGCAGCAATTGCCACAGTAGCGGTGGATTATTTCACTAACATGTTTACTGCTTCAACGACTACTCCAATGCAAGATGTCATTCAGCCAATGCAACGCCGTATTAGGGATGATATGAATCAATTTCTCACTCGACCAGTATCTGATAAGGAAATTAAAGAAGCATTATTTTTGATTGGCCCTGATCGTACTCCTGGTCATGATGGTTTCACGGCTGCGTTTTATCATCAATTTTGGGATGATGTTGGTCCTTCAGTATGTACTATGATCAAACGTTTCTTCGAATATGGAGAATTAGAGCCCAGGATAAATCATACCAATATATGTCTTCTACCTAAGGTAACAGATGCATCTCGTATGTCTGAGTTTAGACCAATTAGTTTGTGCACGGTTTCTTATAAAATCATTGCCAAGATTTTGGTCCTTCGCTTGAAAGAAGTATTAGGTTCTCTTATCTCTGAATCTCAGGCAGCCTTTGTGCCTGGGCGATACATTCAAGATAATACCCTAGTTGCACATGAACTTATGCATGGTCTCAAGTCAAAGAAGGATTGTGCCGAGAATTACATAGCAGTCAAAACCGATATTAGTAAAGCGTATGACCGTGTGGAATGGGACTTTTTGGAAACTGTTATGCAACAGATGGGTTTTTCTGAAACTTGGGTAAAGTGGACTATGTCTTGTGTTCGTTCAGTATCCTTTTCAGTCTTGATCAACGGTTCTGCATATGGAGATTTCTCGCCAACAAGAGAACTACGCCAAGGGGATCCCCTGTCCCCTTATTTGTTCCTCTTGTGTGCTGAAACAATATCTCATATGTTATCTACAGCGCAAGCTCAGAGAGAGTTTTCAGGCATGAAGCTAACTTATCAATGCCCACCGGTCTCGCACCTTTTGTTTGCTGACGATTCCCTCTTTCTTCTGAAATACAAAAAACAATGATGTTTCTAAACTTGCAGATATTCTAGCTACATATGAAGCTATCTCAGGACAAAAGGTGAATTTGACAAAATCTTCCATTATTTTTGGTATGCGGATCAAGACTCCTAAACGTTTAGCTATACAACAAATGCTGGGGATTCAGAATATAGGGGGAGGAGGTAAATATCTTGGCTTGCCCGAACAGTTTGGAAGAAATAAAAAGGAGCTTTTTGGATTTGTCCAGAAACGTATCAAAGACACTTTGAGTGGTTGGTATAATCATTTTCTCAATCCGGCTGGGAAGGAAGTTCTTATCAAGGCTGTTGCTCAAGCAAAACCTGTTTATGCCATGAATTGTTTCCTGCTTCCTAAGACGACGTGTGATGAAATAAACAGTCTATTATCTGAATTTTGGTGGGGTCGAAATAATGGAAAAAGGAAAATCTCATGGATCTCTTAGAAACGACTTTCGATACCAAAAAAGGAAGGTGGTCTGGGTTTTAAAGATCTCCACTCGTTTAATATTGCATTACTGGCAGGTCAGGCTTGGAAAGTATTACAAAACCCTGATTCTCTCTTGGCAAGAATCTATAAAGGCTGTTACCATAAGACGACGACGTTCTTAGAGTCTTCGTGTGGTTCTAATCCATCATACGGATGGAGATCGATGCAAGCAGGCAAAAATCTGCTTAAACAAGGAATTCAAAAACGAATTGGTACTGGACAGAATGTAAGTGTGTGGCGTGATCATTGGCTTCCGGTTTTACCACCTCGTCGAGCTACAGGAACGGTAATGACTAATCAAACATTGGATATGTGTGTTAATGAACTGTTGATTCCCAACACAAGAGTATGGGATAGGGATAAACTTCAGGCACTCTTAACTCCTGATGATGTAGTCAAAGCACAAAGTATACGCCTCTCAAGATTTGCTGTAACAGATGAATATGTTTGGCCTTATACAAATGATGGTATATACACAGTCAAATATGGATATTGGGTTGCTACTCATGAGATTCCACCGGAAGATCAGATCATTCCACCTGAGGGGTCCCTTGCACTGAAACAAGAAGTATGGTCTCTCCCTATCCCTCCGAAGATAAAATATTTTATTTGGATGTCTATAGCAGGGGAAATTCCTACATCCGAACGACTAACTTCTAGACATTTAAATACCGATCCAATTTGTCAGAGGTGTGGGTTATATGATGAGACCATAAATCATGTATTATTTGAATGCTCATATGCACAAAGCATCTGGCGATGTGCTGACTTTCATCAAGTTACACCACCTGCAAACTCCTTGGAAGAAAATCTTCAAAGACTGTTCCTCATACGATCTTCACCACGATACTCTTCTGCGACTAAATTGCATGGCTTTTGGCTTCTTTGGAGTATATGGAAGTCCCGGAATGAATTTATTTTTAGGCAACGTCAAGTCCATGCCCATACAGAAGTTAACAAGAGTAGGAATGCGTTAGCGGAATGGTTTGTAGCACATCCTCATCTTGAGACGAATCAAAATCTCCATAGGCGAATACCGAATTCAAAATGGGAACCACCGGACCAGGGCTGGCTTAAATGTAATTTTGATAGCAGTTACCGTGTTGATGAACCTGTAATGGGAGTAGGCTGGATTATTCGAGATAGCTCAGGTACGCACATTGAGTCTGGGTTTGTACGTCTAGATCCGGTAACATCACCTCTTCAAGCTGAAGCAAATGGCTTTCTTTATGTGGTTCAACGTATATGGCGAAAAGGATGGCGTCATGTTTGGTTCGAAACAGATTGCTCTGCACTTACGGATATTGTCAATGGAGGAAAACGAAGTATGGACCTTGGCAACATTATTCATGATATCAATCATTGGATACAAAAGCTTCCTCATTTCTCTCTTGCTCATGTTAATAGAGAACGTAACCACATAGCTGATTTATTATCAATAGAAGTGTATAATTGTTCTGATTTGTTCTCTGTATTTGGGTCTCCTCCGATTTGGATGAGACAATACTTGTATTCCCCTTTCACAGTTTAATTAATATAAGAGTTGTTATAAAAAAAAAAAGAATTTTAACTACTTTATATCTTTTTGCTTGTTTTATGTAATCACTGGTTTAACATCAATATAAATTAAAATATATCTAATATTTTGCTTTGTTATATAATGGAATAAGTAACTAATACAAGTCTTAAATTGATTTAATTTTTTTTCTTAAAATATTTAAATGGATAGATTGATATCTTGAGTTAATAACTTTATAGGTGATAATAAATAGAGAAAATTTGGGGAAATACCTTAATAAGAGTTTTTGTTTTGAAAAATACCTTAGTTTTTTTGGATTTTGAAAACTACATTTTTTTTGAAATGAAATGACTAAATCATCATAGAACGGAATTTATAATTAAGTTAAATAAAAAGTAGAAAAATTAAAATTTTAATTTGATTTTGTTTCATAGAAAATGATAAAAGTTCTTTTATTATTTTTTATAAATATTAATTTCTCTTTTTTCCCGAACCAAAATATTATTTATAACATTAATCCATACATTGTGATTAATTAGATTTTATAATCTTAATATTTTTTCATCACAAAACTTTATTTCAAAATTATTGTCAATTATTTGATGAAGCTAGATTATAAATGGGATATTAAAGTTTTTTATATAAGATTCCAAAAATAATTCTGTTTGTTTAGATATAAAATTTAAAATTGAAAATATACTAATCTATTTCAAAATTAATAATTTAAAATAATTATGAAAATTTTTTATATCGGCAACAAAAATAAAATATTAGTCTTAACAATATTATTTTCAAATATTATTTTTAATTTATAATGATCTAATAATGTTTTGTTTAAATATGGTCAAAATAGTCTTTTAACATATAAAAAGTGTATTTTCAAAATCCAAAAAACTGTATATTTTTCAAATATTAATTCTTAAATAAGAAATTTTGCAAAATCCCCCTCATAAATATTGAATAATTATTATTTTCTCCCTCTAATTATTTTGATACTAATTAATTTTGAAAATTTTAAAAGATAAAAGTTAGTTTGGCACTAATTTATTGTCTTATTACTAAAATCACTCTTATTTTAATTTTATTCCTGACGAAAAATTTTGATGTCTATTTTACTATCAAATCATTTATTAGTAAAAACTTTAGTTATCATTATAATAATTTTGACAAAAAGAAAATTCACAAAATCTACGAATTTGGCACATGATAGATTTGATACACTAATGTCACTTGAAGAAACTGACTTAATTTTATATAAATTTATTTCTTTAAAGTCACATATTTACGTACTTTGACAAAATTATTAGTTTTTATGAATTTGTTTCCTTTTGGCAATAAATTTAGTTAATTTCAAGAGATTTACTAAGTTTGTTATAGATTTGTTTCCATTTGACCACTGATTTAGTTAATTTCAACTGACTTAATAAATTTGTCACCAATTTATATCTTTTGACCATATATTTAGTTAACTTTGACAGAGTTAATAAGTTTACTTACATGTTTTTCACTTTGGTCATAGATTTTGTTATCTCTTACAAAATTTGTTTCCTTTTGGCCATAAATTTAGTTAATTTCTACAGATTTAGTGCGGTTTTATAGATTTGTTTACTTTTATCACAAAGTTATATGTTTTTCTTGGCCACTGGTTTGTTTTCTTGTGTAAGCAGAGTTACGTAGTTAGCTATATAGGTTAACCAAACTGAATCGATTAAACCAAATTAAATAAGTTAAATATAATTAAACCAATTTAATCGGACTAAGTGGGTGATTGGTTGGGCTGTATCTTGATCCTACAAACTTCTTTAGTTTTAAAACATCAATACCTAACCAATCATGATGTAGCCTTATTTTTTCCTACAGAAAATTTTCATAATTTTTACCAATCACTATGTAGCTTTAATTTTTAAAGATACAGCCAAAAAAAAAATCTCTCTGTATGTATTATATTAGGCAACAAATCCTACATCCTTATTTTTTGGGCTGTAGAAGCTGTAGAGAAAATAAATCATTAATAAATATTAGATAAATATGAAAAAATAAATTATCAGTTTAAAAAAAGGAAAAAATGAAAAATAAATGTGAAAATAGAAATTATCAGTTAAAAAAATGAAATAGTGAAAAATAAATATGAAAAATTTGATATAAAAACCAAACCCTCACCAATATAAAAAATAAGGAAAATATGAAAAATAAATATGAAATAATTGATATAAAAAATCGAGATGAGATTGCTCTGACTTTGTTGAATAGTCGTAGGTAAAATTTATTATTATTTAGCTAAGATTTTTATTATAATTTTTTCAATTTTTTTGAAATTTTAGTAATTTTCTAACTTTTAAATTCAAATAAGAGATAATTTTAATTTTTTACTAATGTATTTTAATTAATATAAAATAATTATTTTATACATGTTACACACATCTTATAATTTACCAATCATGTTTTATCTAAAAACATATACAGCCAAAAACTTACAGCTACAACCAATATAGCTACAACAAAAATCTCTGCTAAAAAAGCTACAACAATAAATTTACAGCTACAGCCAATGTACTTACAGCATAAATACTACAACAAAATTGTTACAGCTAAAGACGAACCAATCACCCATTAAATCTATTAATATATAAAAGTTGAAGCTATAGTGCTCTAAGAGTGTTCACATAGGATTAAAATTTTAAAATAACTAATAGTATCATTCCACATCAACATTTAAAGTTTAAGAAATTTTCTAATTGAAAATATAATATAAGGAAATTATCTATAAAGGTCTATAAAATAAAAAATCAACTTAATTTTAGATTATGAAACTGATATGAGATTTTAATTTTGAAAAAAAAAATTATATCTCAAAAATATAAAATTTAATATTTTTAGAGCATTAGTTGATTCATATATTTTAACTTTTTAGTATTTGAATATAATGGCTGTGATATTATGTTAAAATTATATATATATTTAAACGCTTTTATTATTATTTAACAATTTATATAATAAATTATGTAGTATTGCAATTAAATGTAAAACAGACAAATATAATGACGAATCTAATGATTTGAACAGAATAAGCTAATGATAATTTTAAAATTAGAGTTTAGAGCCACTAAACCAAATAAATAATATATTGAGTTTATGATATTTATTAAGAGTTTTGATGGATTTTTGAAAAAAAAAAATGAATTCCTTTAGAGTTTAAGAGAAAAGAATATGATGTGATATAAAAAATTATTAGACCATATAATGAATTATTCACAAAAAAGTATTGGCGTTATAGAAAAACGTTAGAATTCATTTTTCAAACCATAAGAAAAAAAAATAGTTTATATGATGTAAAATTTATAGTTATTAAATATAAATTAGAATATTGTCAAATATACGAGAAATATCAATTTTTTATTAAAAATAAATAAAGTGACAAATATGTTAAATAAATAACTAATAAATATATGATGTAAAATATATAATTAATAAATATAAATTAGAGTATTTTTAAATTTACGAAAAAGAAACTATAAGTTTTTTATTAAAAATAATTCAAGTGATAAATTTGTTAAATTAAATCAATTATATAAATAGCTGATTCATTCGTAATATGTAAATTTAGTGATTAAAAATATTATATTAAACTATTATGAGTGGAAAAATAATATTTAAACAAATATTATTAATTTTGTACTTTTATAAAAAATATTAAAAAATCTCCACGCGTAGCATGGGTGAAAAACCTACTTTGGAAAAAAAAAACAATGAAGATTAAAAAATCAAACCTAATCTTCTGAAAAGTAATTAAGGTAGCCGGTTATTAAGTCGTCCTCTTACCTTTTTTTGTTACATTTAGGACTCCTCAAAGTAGGTGTAACGTTCAAGAATCTACACAAAAACAACAAACAGTGCCATGTTGCTTCAGCCTGAGATAAATAGAGAACGTAAAGACGTGGAAAAAAAAACCTTGACGAAGCCTGCGGGTTTAACTAACTTTTTTATGAGTTCACTCGCTGGCTCATGAAACAAAAACTTGTTTAGATTATCACAAAATCTCTTGGCATATCAGGCTCTCCCGCTACATTTCACCTGGCCAGTACTGTCTTCCTATTGTGAGAGAGTGATATATATGTTGTTATAACCTTGAATGACCAAAGTATATTTAGGAGATATCTAAATATACCCATTATGATTTAGGAGTTGTCTAAATGTAATGTTTCCTTATTTGAGTATTAGGGTTTTTGGTCGAGCTATATATCCCCTATATATTAATAGAGAAGACACCAAGAGAGATTTCTGCCACGTGTCTCACTGAGAGCAATTTAAGGAAAATTGAACCAATGAAATATTTTTATTTAGTCATGTCATCACTAACTATTTAACTAATTAAAACTTTAGTAGCCCATTAATAGTCCATTAGCCATAAAGACTGGAGCAAAGCCAGATATCCAGATTTTTTAGGTATTCATATCTGGATATAGATCCGGATCCGGGGCTTCTGGATTTTGGATATCCGCCTAAAAATCAAGATATCTGCTACCGGATGCGTAAAATATATATTAAAATATATAAAATAATATTAATAATAAAATATAATATACTATTAGCAAAAAATAAAAAAGAATATTATATAAATAATTTTTAAGTCATTTTTATGTATAATTCTTAATATATTTAAAAATTTATTAATAAAATAGATTAATATAGTATATTTAAAGGATCCAGATCTGGCTCTGGATATCCGGACTTAAAAAATCAGATATTGGAATCCTAGGTTTTATTATCCGGATCCGGCCCTCCGAATATCCGGATATTAAGATTGGATACGGAGCGGATCCCGGATACAGATCCGATTTTTTTTAAAAAAAATTAATTTTAATTAGATTTTTTTTTCTTGAACAAAAATTTTAAGTAGATTATATTATGAATATATAATAACCGAGTCGGGCTCGTGTTATAATCTAGTATATATATATATAAGAAGTTACAGAGTTGTCGTATCTCTTGTGGGTTTTAGGTTTTGTGAGAGAGCTTAAGTTTTGAGAGAGTTTCTTAAGCTAAATAAAAGAGAGGTGTTCTTTTACCTGTGTGTGTTGTTCTATAAACCAATTCACGTAAACAAGAATTGGTATCAGAGCTTGCACTAAGATCCATACGAAGGTGTTACGTTTTTCTTCAAAGCTTTCGTGAGTGATACGAAGGGAGAAGAAGGGAAACAATGGTGAAGAATGAAGACGGTGATGTCTCAGGAGAGAAAATCAAGGAAGGAGGAGGATCTTCTTCAATTAAATGTCCGATGCTTAATTCAAGTAACTATACTGTGTGGGCTATAAAGATGTGGTCCTGTCTCAGAGTCCACAAAGCATGGGAGGTTATTGAAGAAGGGAATATTGATGAAGACAAAAACGACATGGCAACGGCGTTATTGTTTCAGTCAATACCGGAGAGTCTCGTCCTGAGACTTGGGGAGTTAAGCACGGCGAAAGAAGTCTGGGAAGCCATTAAAACCAGATATGTGGGAGCTGAAAGAGTCAAAGATGCACGATTGCAGACACTGATGGCGGAATTTGATCGTTTGAAGATGAAAGAATCTGATAAGATTGATGACTTTGCGGGTAAGTTATCAGAAATTTCATCCAAGTCTGCTGCCTTAGGAGTTGAGATTGACGAATCAAAGATTGTCAAGAAGTTTCTCAAGTGTCTTCCACGGAAGAAATACATACAATTGTAGCTTCCATTGAGCAGATATTGGATCTCAACACAACGAGTTTCGAAGATATCATTGGGAGATTAAAAGCCTACGAGGAACGTATATCTGAAGAAGAGGAACAAGAAGAAGAACAAGGAGAACAGAGTAAACTCATGTATGCAAACTCAGAGTATCAACAGCGAGACCGTGATAATAGCGAGTACAGAAACAGAGGTCGTGGAGGACGTTTCAATGGAAATAGAGGTCGAGGTCGTGGACGATCTAATGACAGCAGAGACTCGTCAAAGGTAATGTGTTACCGCTGTGACAAGATTGGTCACTATGCCTCTGTTTGCCCTGACCGTTTATTGAAGCTACAAGAAACTCAAGAAACGGAGAACAACGATACCGAAGACGCTGATGAACTCATGATGCATGAGATCGTGTATCTGAATGAAGAGAAAGTGATACCAAGCAAGTTTGAAGAGAATATGCCCGATGAGGATATCTGGTATCTCGACAATGGAGCAAGCAATCACATGAGCGGAGATAAAAGATTCTTCTCAGAGATTGATGAAACTGTTACGGGAAAAGTGAAGTTTGGAGACGACTCTCGAATAGACATCAAAGGAAAGGGAACCATTGAGTTTATTGATAGAAATGGTGATGAGCGAATGTTGCCTGAGGTCTACTATATTCCCGAATTGAAAAGCAATATTATCAGTCTTGGACAGGCCACTGAATCCGGATGTGATGTGAGAATGAAGGGAGAACTCCTAACGATGCATGACAGTAATGGAAAACTTCTCATCAAGACAACCAGATCAAAGAACCGATTGTACAAGGTTTGAATGGGAGCAAAAGGTATGATCTGTTGCAACCTGATCGAGTCGAACAGCTCAAGCTTATGGCATGCACGTCTAGGACACATAAATCTCGAGACGATGAAGTCAATGATACAAAAGAAGCTCGTTTTGGGAGTTCCACAAGTGAAGGTGGAAATGAAGATGTGTGATTCGTGCTTGTTTGGAAAACAGACTAGACAAGTTTTTCCACAAGCAACGAAATTTCGAGCCGAAAGAATTCTCGAGCTTATACATGGTGATTTGTGTGGTCCTATTACACCTAGTACGAGTGCCGGAAACAAATACATCTTTGTGTTAATAGATGACCACTCAAGATATATGTGGACTGTTTTGCTAAAGGAGAAAAGCGATGCTTTTGACAAGTTCAGAAAGTTCAAGAAGCTAGTGGAGCAAGAGTCAAGTATGAAGATTGGAACTTTCTAGAGGAGGAGAATTCGTGTCACAAGAGTTTAACTCATTTTGTGATAATGAAGGGATCAGAAGACATCTTACAGCACCCTACACTCCACAACAAAATGGTGTTGTAGAGAGGAGAAACAGAACGATGATGGAGATGACAAGAAGTATGTTAAAACACATGATGCTACCAAACTATATGTGGGGAGAAGCTGTAAGACACTCCACATACATCCTGAATAGAATTGCTACAAGAGCACTGAAGGATCTAACACCTTACGAGATCTATCGATCCAAGAAGCCAAACGTTTCTCATCTCTGAGTTTTTGGCTGCATCGGTTTTGTAAAGGTCGAGAAGCCTGGCTTGAAGAAACTTGATGATAGGTCACGGCGGTTAGTTCACTTGGGGACTGAACCAGGCTCAAAAGCATATCGACTTTATGATCCACACACTTGGAAGATTACAGTTAGTCGAGATGTTGTATTCGATGAAGCAAGAGGTTGGAGCTGGAGTGAAAACTCTCGGAACACTAACGTAGAAGACGAGTTTACAATTGTGTTTGGGGAGTTTGGAAATCATGGGATCGCTGAAGAAATTTGGTCTGGAGCTTCAGCTCAACCAAATGAAGGAAATCATCAAGTCGGTGATGAATTGATTCGAAGTGCAGAACCAAACTCTATGGTACGAGGACGAAGTAACATCAAAACAGAGGAGGTTTATGATGTTGATGATAGTGAAGCAGAATCTGATGAGGAGTCTAGTGATGAGACAAGGAACGTGAGTCAGCCAGCTCTAAGGAGGTCAACAAGAGTGAGTACTAAACCAAGTTACCTTGATGATTATGTTCTGCTTGGCGAAGAAGAGGGAGAGCGATTGTTGCTTGCCATGAATGATGAGCCTCGGTCATTCTCTGAAGCAAAAGAATCGAGAAGTTGGATTCTCGCTTGTGAAGGATCCCCCACATGGAGTGAAACCAATCGGTTTAAAATGGGTGGTTAAACTCAAGAAGAATTCTGATGGCACCATTAATAAACACAAAGCCAGACTTGTTGCAAAGGGATATGTTCAGAAGCATGGAATAGATTTTGACGAAGTCTTTGCTCCGGTGGCTCGTATTGAGACAATTCGTCTCCTAATTAATCTCGCAGCCTCTAGTGGATGGGAAATACATCACCTCGATGTTAAGACAGCCTTTCTCCATGGAGAGCTAAAGGAGACAGTTTATGTTTCACAACCAGAAAGGTTCGAGATAAAGGGCATGGAGAACAAAGTTTACAAACTGAACAAAGCTTTGTATTGCTTAAAGCAAGCCCCAAGAGCATGGAATGCGAAGTTGAATCAGATTCTAAAGGAGTTAGGATTTACGAGATGCTCTAAGGAACCATCGGTCTATCATAAACAGGTCCTTCACGACACTCTTCTTGTAGCGGTGTATGTTGATGATTTGTTCGTTTCAGGATCAAACGTGAAGGTCATCACAGAGTTTAAAAAGGAGATGGGAACAAGGTTTGAGATGAGCGATCTGGGAAAACTAACATACTATCTTGGAATTGAGGTATGTCAGTCCAAAGAAAGGATCACGTTGAACCAGCGACACTATGCACTTAAAATTCTTGAAGAGGCTGGCATGAAAGAGTGCAACTTGGCACACACGCCAATGGAAGCCGGATTGAAGCTATCTAAGGAGTCGGAAGGAAAAGATATTGATGCGACGAGTTATAGGAGAGTCATTGGATGTCTTCGTTACTTGCTTCATACAAGACCTGATTTGGCGTATTGTGTTGGTGTGCTGAGTCGATATATGCAGCGTCCTAAAGAATCACATGGAGCAGCGATGAAGCAATGCTTGAGGTATCTGAAAGGAACGACTGCGTTTGGGTTGAGGATCGAGCCATCATCTTTGGAGTCGACAGGTTTGATTGGTTATAGTGATAGCAGTCATAACGTAGACCCTGATGATGGTAAGAGCACGACAGGCCACATTTTCTATCTTGGAGGAAGTCCTATATCTTGGTGCTCGCAGAAACAAGAGACCGTGGCTTTATCTTCTTGCGAGGCTGAGTTTATGGCAGGAACAGAGGCTGCACGACAAGCCATATGGCTTCAAGATTTGCTTGGAGAGATCACAAGAAGTCCTATCAAGAAGGTTGTTATTCGCATAGACAACAAATCCGCTATAGCTCTCACCAAGAATCCAGTTTTTCATGGTCGCAGCAAACATATTCACACAAGGTACCATTTTATAAGGGAGTGCGTTGAGAATGGACAGATAGAAGTCGAGCATGTTCCCGGGAATGAACAAAAGGCGGATATCTTGACAAAGGCACTTGGAAGAATAAAATTCAAAGAAATGAGGGAGCTCATTGGAATGAAGGATTTGGGAAGTAAAGGACTTCAAGCTTAGGAGGGAGAATGTTGTTATAACCTTGAATGACCAAAGTATATTTAGGAGATATCTAAATATACACATTATGATTTAGGAGTTATCTAAATGTAATGGTTCCTTATTTGAGTATTAGGGTTTTTGGTCGAGCTATATATATATATAAGAAGTTACGGAGTTGTCGTATCTCTTATGGGTTTTAGGTTTTGTGAGAGAGCTTAAGTTTTGAGAGAGTTTCTTAAGCTAAATAAAAGAGAGGTGTTCTTTTACCTGTGTGTTGTTCTATAAACCAATTCACGTAAACAAGAATATAGAAATAAGGAAGCAGGTTTAAGTTTATGAGCGAGAAATAGCAATAAAACATATGGTACTAGAAACCAAGGAACCAGCTTATGTTTAAATAGAAGAAAATTTGCCAGACTCAGGGTCGGAGCCATGTTATAGGGAGGGGGTCAACTGACCCCCATAAACTTTATAAAATTTAGTCTGCAAGCATATTTTTAGAGTTATTTTTGTGGAAATATCTCTTTTTGACCTCCATGTACTGAGTTCAAATCTCATATATATCTATTTTAGTTCTAATAATTTATTTTGACCCCCATTAAATCTATATCTAGCTCCCACTGGCCAGACTGCGCATCAAACCAACATGTAAAGTCCTTGTTCCAAAACACAAGTTTGGCCTGACATGTATTATGATGATTCCGATAGAGATTAAGGTCACAAAGATCCTCAGAGAAATCACCCTAAATTCCATTATCTTCACGTTTTTAGGGCGTGCTAGAGCACGCCACCTCTTCCAGATATCGCAACAACGACATGTCTGGTCTTGTTTTCAAGCAATTAAATTGAAGATAACAAAATTTGATTCGAGAAAAATATTAGATTATTGAGTTGAATATAAATTAACAAAAATTTACTTCTAGACTTATACTAGACAAACCTACTTTTTAAAAGTATAAACGAAAATTCACTATCTTAGTATGTAGCATTTTTCACCTTTACACCATTTATCGTTAATATTTGTTCGGATTACACAACAAGAAGGAGAACAAGATGTCTTGCGCACTTTGATGTAAAAAATATTGTAACATAGTTGGACGGAGGAGGCCCATTTTTTTACAAATGTTAATTTCTCAAATAAGTATTATTGTGATGGACCATATTTGTCAAATAACTTATGTAGCCAATACCAAATAAGTATACGTGAAAACTTCAACTTTCGGTTATATTTTCTTCAAACAAAAATTATTCAATTTTGACCAAAACGACATCGTTTTCATACGGTTAATTTCAAAAAAAAAATTACAAATCGAACTAAAAGTATGACTGGTTTTTACGCATCAGTTGCGGTTGGGGTTGCAGTAGTTTACGGATGCGGGTTGTTAAAGTTAATATCGTTTTATAGCGGTTTATACGAATGGTATATCGACTAAAAATTATTGTGCGTTTGCGGATAATTTTGATTGGTTTACCAACAGGTGCAAAAACAAATTAACAAAAAATAATTAAAATAATCAAATTTTATAATTATTAAGAACATAAAAAGTTATATTTTTTTCTGGAATACTTCAAAAGATCGTGTATGAATAAATATGTAATATTTAGTTCATAGCAAAAAAAATGTAAGTACACAATAAAAAGAAAAAAAATACAAAAATACATCATGTGGTTAAAGTTCTGACTGGATGAACTAAACATTTACATAAGCTTCACATCTTCTACATAGTTTGCAAATGAGTAAGCTGCAAAATGATTAAACTTTTGCAATACTGGAACTTCAAGTGTTACTCTTCTGATAATGTGCTTCTCAAGATTGTAGTAAAAGATGCGGAAAGGATTTTGTTTATACATTTGGTATAACAAAATTTCTCCATTACCAACCATTCCAGCAGGGCGTACAAAGTTCTCTCCGTTCAGCCATGGATAGGGCAATTTGTAGAAACGCTTCGACCATTTATGTTTACTGGCATCCTCCAAAACCCACAACTGAAAACGGCAATAGGTAACATCGGAGAAATTAACACCTAATTTACCATTTTAGTTGATCAGAACCAAATATCTATGGATCGCCAGTCCCAACTCTTTACCAACGCTGATAAAACTGAATTTTTCGGACCTAACATCAAAGCAAACTATCATATGTTTTCTGCTATTGACAAATGCTGGATAAAACAAAACACCATTGATGCATATCCCATTCTCACATATCCCATTTTCATCCAGAGGATAATGAAGTGTGCAGCATTGGATCTCCCTCCACGAGAGATCTCCATCTCCCGACCCTAATGTCAGAACATGGTACTTAGTGTACAATTTTCCTGGGCTGTCACACAACCTGGTGATACGCAACACTTTAAACAGTTTATCGATTGGATCATATCCAAAACAATAGTCTGCTTTGCCTTTCGCCCACTCTTTCAAGTGAACACCTTCTATCGTCACTTTTGGTGTAATTACAGACTCTCCCGTGACGGGATTAGAAATCACAGCCCATGAGCAATTCTTACCAATATGTTGGCTACAGACAAGCCCACGAACTGGTCGGCATAACTGATGCAAATCTGAGCCGAGATTCATGTCGTGACGAGTGGGCGAGTGGCTACAAGGGACGAATTACGATCCGGATTTTGAGGTTGAGGTGAAGAGTAGAAAAACAAGTTTGATCCAACTTTGAAGGCGAAGAGGATCCTAGGCGTATCCCGATATCTGATCGGGAACAGCTGTTTGTAATTCGGACGGCGAGCTATCGACGACCAGAGCTTCGATACGCAGCGACATTGAGCTATGGATTTCAATGGCAATCTGGACAAGATGTTGATGATCACATCAACGGGAATCGGATCAGAGAAATGGGATTCTTCTACAGTGGTTGAGGGTCGTTTATTGGATCCGGATACGTTATCGTCGGAGATCGTTGACCAAATCAACTGTTTTCGTTTTGCCATTGGCGGTTGGTGTAACCGAAGACTTCGGCGTCTCCATTTCTTACTTTTGTACGCTTCAACATTCCTTAAGTTGGGCTTTGTTTGGGCCTAACTCCAGGACTGTCAGATGGGCTGTTCCACGTTCATATGTACATCTCTAATATTGACCATTTTGAATTTTGAAGCAGCTCATGTTTTGGCCAAAAATGGACCTCCAAATCTTGTATTTTTCTCTGGTTTTGTCAATCCGCCTTCGTGGCTTAGGCATATCTTGTACCGTGACCAAATTTTAACTTATTAATGATAGTAATTATTATGTCAAAAAAAAAAAAAACCATGCCAGATTCCATATATGAGAATAGAACAAATTATTATCTTTTTGTCAACCGAACAAATTATTGAAAAGATGAAGAAAACTTTTAAAAAAATCTAACCATTTTTTCTGTCAAAACCGCAAATTTCAGTTTTTTACCAAAACAAAAAAATTTCTTTCTTCTATCAAAAACTCCTAAATTTTATTTAACCACAAAAATTACAAAATCTAGATTTTTTTTTACAGAACCGCAAAATCACTCTCCTCCTTTATAATCGCAAGAAAAAAACTTTCTTCGTCAAAACCATATAATATAGTTTTCTGTCAAAACTAGAAAATCTTATTTTTCTAACGAAACCAAAATCTTGTTTTTCTCCGAGAGCCACAAAATCTCATTTCGGCCAAAACAAAAAAAAAAAAATCTATTTTTCTCATAAAAACCTGCAAATTTGTTTTTTTCCACCAAAATTATAAAAAAATAAAAATATCTTCTAAAATTGCAAAATATCATTTTTCTGAAAAAATACAAAAAAAAATTTGTCATATAAGATTTATAAAAATGTTCCAAAACGCACCAAAAAGTCATATTTTCTCTTTGAAATATATCTTCCAACATACATCCAAATCCTTTGCAGCCAGAAGACAAAAGGTTTGAAGCGGACAAATTTTGGGCAGTCATATCCATGCACCTTCAACTGGAGGTTTAAAATACCTTGTACATGAAACAACTAATTTTGGTGTTTATTTCAAACTAGAACTCTTATATGGTCGTCAATTAAACATGTCCATTGTGGTTTGACGCATTAACGTGAACAATATGAAAAAAAAGTTATTTATTGTTGATGTAATAATTTTTATAATTTTCAAATGCTCAAACTCTTTTAATTATCATTTCTTTCATTTAATACTAGAGTAGATGTAATAATGAATTCAAAATATTTAGTTATTATTGTTTATAATCTTTAATAATTTTCGATTTATTACACACAAAAAAACCCAAAGCTAGTGATAAATTAATATAGCAAGTTATAAGACAAGCATAGTGACTAATTTAATTATTTGAATTGAGTAAACATTGTGTATAATACTACAAATATGCTAACTTATCTTATAGGCACTGCCTCCAATTGGATAACTTTGGCGAGTATATACACCAACAAAACAACCAAAGTTATTCAAAACCTTGTTGTTGGAGAGATAGTTGAGCATGTGAAGAAAAGGAAGTTTGATCTAATAATGCAACAATCTCAGCAAGGCTCGCTACCATCTGCTAATTTGACTCAGGAAGAGCATCACCAAATGTACACTGACAAAAAATTAATTCTATATTATTAAAAGTTTGACACTAAATTTTTATAATATTCATTGGATTTTTTCTCTTTTTAAGGAAGCTCTTTCTAAGAAAGATAGTCGTATAGGTTCAAGAATCTTGTTCAACATGAAACCTTTCCAAATTCATCAACCTATCATACCGATTATACACTTTTTAAATAGATCAAACCGCTTAAAACAGAGAATGCATATTATCACTGAACTTTTTGTTGTTGCAGGGATATTCGCAATCAAAATTCCTGGATTTTCTGATCCAAACAATAGTATATTTTGTTTATTTTTGTTGCATTGAACAAATTCAATGAATTTTTTTTTGTTGTCAATGAACTGTGTTTTATGCTTTATTTTTAACTTCTTTTTAATTATTAAATATCATAATTTAAAATCTATTAAATCAATAACAGTAAAAAATGAACACTACAAAAATACAAGCATATGCCGAGGGAAAAATTCGTCGGTATTCCGTCGGAATACCCTTATTCTGACGGAATACAGAGGATTTCCTCCCTCGGAAAAATCTCCTCGGAATATTGTATGTCGTCGGAATTTCCTCGGAAATTTCCGACGGAATTCCGAGGACAACAAATTCCGAGGAAATAGCGAGGAACACCATTCGTCGGAGAGGTCGTCGGAAAATTCCGACGGAGAGTTTCCTCGGTATAAACCGAGGAGCATCCCGACGGAAGAACTCGTCGGACTGCGGAGGAATATTCCGAGGAAACCTTTCCTGGGAAATTTCCGAGGAGGGCTCCATCAGAATATTCCGAGGACATGTTTCCTCGGAAATTTCCGAGGAACGGTTTCCTCGGAATATTCCGACGACTCCCATCCTCTGAGTTATTAAAAAATTTAATTTAAAAAGAAAATTATTTTTTTTAAAAACAATATTTTTTAAAAAAATAAATATTTGAAATTTAAATTTGAAAATATAAAATTAAATTCAGAAATTTTATATCGAAAATATAAAATTAAAATTGAAAGTCTTACAAAAAAAAGAAAAAATCTAAATAATTTGAAAAAAAAAAGCTAAGGGTTTTGGGTGTTCGGGTCTTGCAGGGTCGGGAAATCGATGTTCGGGTGCAACGTCCTCATCATGTCCATCATCTGCTGGTTCAACTTCCTCTGTGCCTCGAAGCTCGCCTGTTGAGTTGCCATCTGAGACTCCAACGCAGATATGCGATGATCCTTGTCCTGCAACTAACCCATAAGTGCTTCGGGATCAACAAAGGGCGGGGCTGCAGCAGAAGACGTAGCCGACCGGGACCGACGAGCCAAACCCAACATTCGGCCCTTCTTCTTTGGAACCGACTGAAATAGAAAATAGGCAAATGTAAATAATAATTAAGATGAAATGAATTTTTTTAAAAAAAAACTTACCTTTTCAACGATTTCGTTGATTTGATCCCGAGGCAATTGGGAACCCGTCGAATCTTCGTCCTCGGTTTGAAGCTGAGACGCTGCTTCTTCCACCTGACTGTGGATGAGGCCGACGACACCCCTCACAACACCATCATCAATCTGGCCAGTCTTCTTGTTCGTATACGCCTTCTTCAATATGCTGAAATCATCAACCGGCTCACCATCATTTTCTTCCACCTTGATATCAATATAAATATTAGTAATCAGAAGAAATAATGAGAATTTAAAATTTCAAAAATTTTAAAATACAATAAAAAGCGACTGCAATTACCATGCGATCCCTCAGAGTGGCTTGGGACTGAGCACCCAAGTTGTGCTTGTAGACGCCCTTTCCTTTACGCTCGCTCTTGCGGTTGGTGGAGTTGGTGGAAGAAGTCGATTTCGTCTCATCCTTACTCCAATGGACAATCAACTGCTCCCAGATCTCGAGGTTCATCGACTTTGGGACCTTTTAAAAAAAAATTGTTAGATGAATTAAAAAATAAATTAAAAAATTTAAAATTTGTTTTAAAAAAAAAAACCAAACCTTGCCCTTTAGCCACTTCTTCTTCCATTCGTGAATTTGATACGCATAGTTGGTCATAACTTTATGCACAAAGTGGTAATAGAGAAACCCAGTATAATCGGGATTCCAGTTGAATTCTTGCTGAAAAAAAAAACACAATTAGTAGAAAATTTAGATTTAAAAAAAAATTTAAAAAAATAAAAGAATATTTACCGCAAACTGTTCAAACCACATAACTTGTTTGGCTCTAGGGAAGTCGGTGAAAGTCGGATGTCCCACGTCCAAAGAGAGATACATCATACGGTTGATCCATGAGCTGATCCCGTTCGCGGATCGATCGAACCATGTCTGACCCGTTCCAGATAGATACGGAGTGAGAAACGGAAGATGGTGACGACCCGGCTGTCGAACAAACTCCGCAACCCTCACCAGTTCCGGAGGACCCTGATAGTTCGGAGGAATAGTGGGCGCAGCACCGGAGCCAAAAGGAGCCTCGGGAAATAGAGAGGGAGATGTCTGGTGGGAGCTGCGGGGCGATGGGGAATCCTGAACGGAGTAACTCCCCGAGCCACGACCACGACGCTGTCGAGGAGGCGGGGTCTGATCATCAAAAGACCTGTAATTTAAAGATATAAAAATAGTTATAATATCAAAAAATAGTTATAATATCAAAAAAATAGTTATAATATCAGAAAAAAATTTAGAATTTGTTAGTATACATGATTTTTTAAATATGTTTTATTGTTCCTGGAAACGTGAAAAACGATTTTAAAAATAGAAAAAACTTTTTAAAAATCATATACACGTTATTAAAAATAAAAAATTGTTTTAATACTTATAAAAATAGTTTTAATATCAGAAAAATAGTTTTAATATATAAAAATAGTTTTAATATATAAAAATAGTTTTAATATATAAAAATAGTTTTAATATATAAAAATAGTTGTAATATCAGAAAAATAGTTTTAATATATAAAAATAGTTTCAATATCAGAGAAAATGAAAAAAAAAATTTTAAATATGTTTTATTGTTCCTGGAAACTTGAAAAACGATTTTCAAAATAGTAAAAACCTTTTTAAAAATCATATACACGTTTTTAAAAATGAAAAAAATGTTTTAATACATATAAAAATAGTTTTAATATCAGAAAAATAGTTTTAATATATACAAAAGTTTTAATTTCAGAAAATTGTTTTAATGTATAAAGTAAAAAAAATTAAATATGTTTTATTGTTCGTGGAAACTTGAAAAACGATTTTAAAAATAGTAAAAACATTTTTTAAAATCATATACACGTTTTTAAAAATCAAAAAACGTTTTTAAACATAGTAAAAAACTTTTTAAAAATCATATACACGTTTTTAAAAATCAAAAAAACGTGTTTAAAAATAGTAAAAACGTTTTTTTAAAATCATATGCATGTTTTAAAAAATCAAAAAACGTTTTTAAAAATCATAAAACGTTTTTAAACATAAAATTATTCCAAAGAAAAGTAAAAGAAGAACCTAAAATCCGAAATTCAATCCTAAACTATCCATCTAACAACCTAAAATCCGAAACTACCTATCTACCAACCTAAAATCCTAAACTATCCATCTAATAATTAAAAAAACGGTTTTAAACAAAGATTCTTACATGATTCTTGAAGTGGAGAAGAGATGTGGGCTTGGGTATGAGATTAACCGGCGATTTCCGTCGGAATTTGAGAGAGAGGAGAGAGAGGAGAGAGTTTTCGGCAGAGAGAGAGAGGTGAGACCTTGCGGCGGAGAAGAAGAAGGAAGGGTTATGTTTTATGTTTAATGATTCCGATGGAAAGGTGTCGTCGGAAATCCGTCGGAATTCTTAAAAATAAAACCTAACCCGCGGTTCTCGAAATATTTCACGCGTTTCGTTTTCCCGGGTAAGGACTTTCCGACGGAAATGAATTTCCTCGGTATGTCCTCGGAATTTCCTGAGGAAATTCCGAGGAATAAGTGTTGGTCCTCGGAATTTCCTCAGAATATTCCGAGGAAATACCGAGGAAACATGGTTTGGGGTTTCAAATTCCGTTTTTTTGCGGTATTTCATTTTTAATACAAATGCAATGCATACCATTGAGGATACGTTGTATAGATGATCATAAACCATAAAATAACAAAATTTCAAAAGTAATTGTAATTATTTCCTTTAGCGTTTGTTAAAGTGTATAAGTGTTTATCTTATGTCGTGTGATTTTTGTTCGAGCAATCGTGAAAGTGTTTGTTATTGTGTAAAACACTAAGGTTTGACTTCATAATCTGGTTAAGACACTCAATGAAAGTTATATATGTGTTATTCAATCCGTAAAACGTTGTTTTCGGTTAGAAAACCCCTTTTCCTCGGAATTTCCTCGGAAATTTCCGAGGAGATTCCAACGAACTTCGGAATATTCCGAGGAATAACACTTTTAATGAAATCCCTAAATCGATAAATGGAATTCGAGGAAATTCTGAGGAAACCCTAAATTCCCTCGGAATTTCCTCGAAATTTCTTTTTTTTTTAAAATGGTTTATATTTAAAAAAATGTTTTTTAATTTTTAAAAATGTCTATATGATTTTAAAAAAGGTTTTTACTATGGTTAAAAATGTTTTTTTTTTATTTTTAAAAATGTCTATATGATTTTAAAAAGGTTTTTACTATGGTTAAAAACATATTTTTGATTTTTAAAAACGTGTATATGATTTTAAAAATGGTTTTTACTATGTTTAAAAACTTTTTTATTTTTAAAAATGTCTATATGATTTTAAAAAAGGTTTTTACTATGGTTAAAAACGTATTTTTGATTTTTAAAAACGTGTATATGATTTTAAAAATGGTTTTTACTATGTTTAAAAACGTTTTTTATTTTTAAAAACGTTTATATGATTTTAAAAAAGGTTTTTACTATGTTTAAAAACTCTACTCTGATTCCGAGTCATCGTCACCAGATGAATCAGAATCTGGATCTTGGTGAAACTCTCCAATAACTGGTTCATCTTCTGCGTAAACGACGGCGTCCTCTGCGAAGTCGGTCAAATCGACGACAAGGCCACCTTCCGCTACATCTTCTGCTGCACTTAAGTTGCCGGATGTGATTGGTTGCAGTGGGTCTTCCAGCTCTGAAGTTCCCTGAACTCGGCCTCTCGGGTTGACTCTTGTAACCGTAACCCATGGATCATCTCTGTTCCTTACCCGTGGGTACTTGATATAAGAAACCTGTAACATTTAAACAAATATTAGTAAAAGTATGAATTATGATAATCATTCTGAATTCGTACAACATTAACTTACATGATCGGCCTGAGAAGCAAGAATGAAAGGATCATAATATTGCAGCTTTCGCCTCGAATGTACTGATGTAACACCAAATGCATCTGTTCTCACACCTCGATCTGGAGTGTTGTCGTGCCAATCACAATAGAAAACAGTACAGCGCAATCCAAGCAAGCCCAAATACTTGATTTCCAAAATCTCATGTATGTGTCCGTAGTATACATCATCTCCTGATGCAGAACAAACGCCAGCATCATAGGTCGTACACGAATGTCTCCTCTTTTCAGTTGCGAATGCATATCCTCGAGTACAGAATCTCGGATATGACTTTACAACACAGTTTGGGCCAACCACCATCTCGCGTATCCAATCGTCAAATGTTTCACCTCTGGCCAAACCAGCAGACACCTATTAATAGCACATATGTAGGTTATATCATTAAATATGAATTAGTATAAATATATGGTAAATGTAATTTTAATTTGTTTAAGGTACTCACATAGGTAAACATCCATCCAACAAATTCTCTCTGCTTAATTTCTTCTAGTTCCGCCTCTGTGGCGTATCTATATTCGAACCGCTTTGCTACCATGAAAATCCTGTACATATGATGACAATAATATAATTAATTAGATTTAAATGTCAATTTGTTAAAATAGAATTTTGTAAGATAAAAAACTTACCTCTCATATGGAAGAACATCTTCGCAGTTGGTGAGCAAATATGTGCAAATGACTTCGCTCGTGCTCAGTAAGTCGACGGTCCTTTGGTTTTCCGCTAAGTCGTCCAACATCTGTGAAAATGTCTGGAACCTGAACATGATATGTTGCCCGTTCACCTCTATCATCATGCCGAGCAGATCTTCTGTTTTTGGTCTGAACGTCTGCTGGAAAGTAGTGCTCCGCAAAGTTTGAAATTTCTTCATTGATCATCTGTGCGACTATAGAACCTTCCACCCTACTTAAATTTTTCACCTTCTTCTTCAAATGGAACATATACCGCTCATACAGATACATCCATCTATACTGCACAGGACCACCAATTTCCAATTCTCTTGCAAGGTGAATAGCAAGATGCTCCATAACATCAAAAAATGAGGGAGGAAATATCTTTTCAAGGTTGCACTGAATCACTGCTATGTTAGTCTTCAAATTTGTAATACCTTCAACAGTCACTGATCTGCTGCATAAATCGCGGAAGAAAGCACTTATCCCTGCAACAGCTTCATGAACTTTTCGTGGTAATAGTTCCTTGAAGGCAAACGGAAGGAGGCGCTGCATCATCACATGGCAATCGTGACTTTTCAAACCAATAAACTTTCCTTCCTTTCTGTCGATACAGTTTCGCAAATTAGATGCGTAACCATCTGGAAACTCCACATCGTTTGAAATCCAATCAAAGAACGCATTTTCCCCTCTGTATCAAGTCAGTATATGGGAAAAGGAGCCCTACCATTCTCATCAACATGAAGTTCTGGACGAGCACATATATCGACTAAATCCAGTCTTGACTTCAAATTATCCTTTGTTTTACCTTTAACGTTAAGGATCGTGTTCATGAGATTGTCAAAAAAGTTCTTCTCAATATGCATGACATCTAAATTATGCCTTAGCAGATGATCCTCCCAGTATGGCAAATCAAAGAAAATACTTTTCTTGTGCCAGTTATGTAGTTCTCCAACAGCATCTACAGGAAAATGCTCATGTCCACCGACGTCTGGCGTCCTTTTTGCACCAAAATCTCTTAGTTGTGTCTTCAAAACTTTCCCACTAACTTCCTCAGGTGGACCATCAAACACCTGTTTGTTTTTCCTAAAGAAATTCTTACTCCGACGGTATGGATGATCATGTGGTAGGAATCGTCTGTGACAGTCAAACCAACACGTTTTTCTTCCGTTCTTTAGTTGGAAAGCATCTGTGTCATCTTGACAATATGGACATGATAGCCTCCCATGCGTTGTCCATCCAGATAACATACCATATGCTGGAAAATCACTTATTGTCCACATCAGTACTGCCCGCATTTTAAAGTTTTCTTTACACGAAATGTCGTATGTTTCAGCACCTTCAGCCCATAGTTGTTGCAACTCATATATTAGTGGCTGAAGAAACACATCAAGTGATCTCTTCGGATGCTCTGGTTCGGGAACGAGAATGGAGAGAAACAAAAACTCTCGTCACAAGCACAAGTTTGGGGGTAAGTTATATGGTGTAACAATGACTGGCCATAGAGAATATTGTCTTCCACTCTTCCCATACGGGCTGAAACCATCGGTACATAATCCAAGGTAGACATTTCTTCTCTCATATGCAAAGTCGGGATACTTTGATTGGAAATGCTTCCACGCTTTTGCATCTGAAGGATGTCTAATCTCACCATCTGTTGAGTGCTCCGCATGCCATCTCATTCGTTGCGCTGTCCGTTCCGAAAGATACAACCTCTGCAACCTTTCCTTCAAAGGAAAATACCACATCCTTTTATATGGCACTCTAACTCTTCCACTCGTATCTTTGTAACGAGGCTTCCCACAAAATTTGCATGTAATCCGCTGGTCATCCGCCCTCCAATATATCATGCAGTTATCGCTGCATACATCTATTACTTCATAAGGTAAACAAACACCAGATACGAGTTTCTGAACCTCGTAGTATGAACCTGGAGCTACATTATCCTCAGGTAGAATACCTTTTACAAATTCAGCTATCGCATCCACACAGTCTTCAGCCAAGTTATAATCTGTTTTAATGGACATCAGTCTTGTAGCATATGATAAAGCTGAATGACCATCTCTGCAACCTTCATACAAAGGTTGCTTTCCAGCATCCAACATATCATAAAATCTCCTAGCTTCTGCATTGGGTAAATATTCCCGTCTAAAATGATCATTTACCATCTGCTCAATACCTACACCATAATCTAAATCCCTTCTAATTGGTTCTTCTAATCTAACCGCCGGCCGAGGTTCGCTAGTACTACCAGGTTCATATCCTGATTCCCCGTGATGATACCAAATTTTGTAACTTCGTGTAAACCCATTTAAAAAAATATGTGTCCAAACATCCAACTCTTTAATAACCTTTCTATTTTTACAATTAGAGCAAGGACATCTTAACTTACCTGTTTCGGCTTCCGGTTGTCGTTTAACTAACCCCATGAATTCCTTTAGACCTCGTTCGTATTCTTTCGTAAGCAATTTCGTGTTCGGATCCAAATGAGGTCGATCCATCCAAGATCGATAATAATTTGAAGAAGACATTTTTTTAAGCAAAATCGTGTGTAAAGATAGTGGGAGGAAAGAAGAAGAAATGGAGTGAATGAAGAGGAAGAGGGGTGGGTGTATTTATAGATGAAATCCTGCCGACATACTGAGGAAATTCCGAGGAAAAACAACTCTTCCTCGGTATTTCCTCGGAATTCTTGAAATCGCACAACGGCTCTCCCAACGGGTCTCTAACGGCTCCGACATACTGAGGAAATTCCGAGGAAATTCCGAGGAAAAACCACTCTTCCTCGCTATTTCCTCGGAATTCTTGAAATCGCCCAACGGCTCTCCCAACGGGTCTCTAACAGCTCCAAACTTTCCTCGGTATCTTACAAATATCTGTCGGTTATTTCCGACGGACCCTGTTTCCTCGGAAATTCCTTGGAAAATTCCGAGGAAACAAGCTGTCCTCGGAATTTTCCGACGAAATTTTGAGGAACTCCCTCTTCTCGGAGTTTCCTCGGTTTTTCGTCAGAAATTTCCGACGAAATCATTTTCCCTCGGAATATCCCTCGGAATTTCAACGTTTTCTTGTAGTGGAAAACAAATATATTTTTTTAAAAACCGTCATATATAATATTGAAATAATCTATCAGAAAATTGTTAGAAATATTTAGTCAGAATTTCACTGGAAATAAACTGTCAGAATTTCGTTAGAAATTCGCTGGAACAAATCTGTTGGAAATAATTCATTGCACATAACTTGTTGGAAGTTCGTTAGTAATTTCCATCGATTTTATTACTGTTTTGATTTTCCAACTATCTTCAAACAACGGATAATTTTCACTAGAATTTGTTGGAAAATCCATTTTAAATGGATTTCTGACGGCTTTATTCCTTTGAAGAAAGCTTGTTTTTCTGTAGTGAAGCTTCGTCGTTAAAGACCATGTCAATTGTTCTTCACACTTTCAGTAACGCATCAACATTTTGGGATATCATTTGGACTAGATGCGTTCTGTCACAAAGTTCCACATCCTCCAAAAACAGAAAATTAGTAAGTTCACAAAACCTTAAAAGACATTGCACAAATAAAAGAAAAAACACAAAAGACAAAGATAGATCATGTGATTAAGTTCTGTGTCGAAGACCTAAACAAGTACATAAGCTTCATTGCATCTACATAGTTTGGAAATGTGTAAGCTGCAATACTATTAGACTTTTCAAATATTATGGAACCTCAAGTGTTACTCTTTTGAGAATTTTCTTTCGTTCTGGAGATTATTGTAAAGGATGCAGAAAGGATTTTATACGTAGAAATTGGGTAAAACAAAATTTCTCCACAAATATCATTCTAGTGGAGCGTACAAAGCCCACAGTGTTTAGCCATAGATAGGGTAATTTGTAGATTTGCTTGGACCATTTATTTTTTCTTGGCATCTTCCCAACACAACTAAAAATGTCTATGTCATATGACAATAACTGAACTTTTCAGACCTAACATCAAAGCAAATTATCATATGCTTTTTGTTATTGATCATTGTTGGATAAACAAAGCACCATTGATGCATATCCCATTAAATTGGATCTTCCTCCAATGAGAGTTTTCCATCTCCAGCCCCTAAGGTCAGAACATGGTACAATATAGCTTACAATGGTGTTTCGTTTTTTTGGGTTCCCATACAACCTGGTGATACGCAATACCTTGAAGTGTTTCCAAAAGAATATTCTGCTTTTCCTGTTGCCCTCTCTTTTAACTGAACCCCTACTACTGTCGCTTCGGGTGTGGTTACAGACTCTCCCGTGATGGGATTAGAAATCACGGCCCATGAGCAATTATTGACAAGATATTAATGACCACATCAACAGGTACTGAATCAGTATAATATGTTTCTTCTCCAGAGGTTGAAGGTCGTTTATTAGATATGTTATCGTCAGAGACCTGCCGTTGTTTTCGTCTTGCCATGGCCGTTGATTTAACCCTAAAATTTTAACGAATCTTATTATTAATCTCAACCATTCGATGGTTGTTGTTTCAACCCAAAGGAATATAATTTTTCATATAAGAGTATTTTAATTTGCAGTTCAACATTTGTGAAACCTTGTTGCTTTTGGGTTGAAAATTATAATTTTACTGAATTAAAAGATCTTATCAAAAGAAAGCAACAACAAGGATTCTGGACCATTAGTTTCTCCCCACATGATAGAGAACATATTATTTTGACTGATCAAATAAAAAGACAAGAAATATCATATCAAAGGTTTATCACTGAAAATAATTTGTCAAAACAAAGTAAACATAACATTGCTGACATTGGCGTCTGCCTCAACGGATATGCATGCTTTAGAACTGGTTGTCCTCCTCCATCCAAGGAAAACCTGTTTGCTCACCGAGTTTCAACATTTCTTCAATGAATCCTTCTTGCTCATTTTGGCTTTGATCCATGTCATCCTGAGACATATAATCGAATAACATATATTGTTGATGATATTGGTTAGGGCTTAAAATATATGAGTGTTGATATCACAATCATCAACCTGATTCATAACCGGGACATATACTTCTTGGTCGCTACTTGCAACAGAAGTATCATGCGCTAGAGTCTGGTCTGAAGAGATAATGAGCTGCATCTCGCTGGTTACTTGTGGAGAGTTGGAGGTTGGAACATCAACATGATTGCTTACAAGAGAATTAACATGTTCTTGTCCTGGGTTTGAAGAGATGATGAAGTAAAAAAATTGTTGGTTAGTTGAAAAGATTTAAAGATTGGGGCGTTCATAAAGGAAGACGAACCTGCTTCAGCCATGCTCGTTGAGGAAGATTCACCGATTTCGAAATGAGGAGTGTTTAAGGTTTTGTTTTTGTATTGAGTGAGTTTCTTGACATATTGATCAATGAAACTACACAATTCAGGATTATCATCATCTTTCAAACTCAGATCTCTCATGTTCCCACTAAGACACCCGAACATGAGCTCATTCAAGTAACCCTCCTTGTTTTCTTCTGCTAATTGTTGTCTCTTGTTCCTGACTTTTGTGATTTCCTGATTGATAAACTCTTCATGGGTCACCGATTTAAATGACCTTTCCGTCTCTGCCAACATTGCAAACTTCTCTATTACTTCTTTCGCCCCTGAATGTGATGGCCATACCTCTGGAGTTGAGTCGAATCCGTTGTAGATGATCGCACACGCATCAACACCGCAAATAAGCTTGAGATCCTCGAGTTTCTTTATCAATATTTCATGCTTACTGTTGAAAGTTGCTTTTCTCACAGTGTCATTGGAAATGTAAGCTAGTTCCAACTTCTTCCTCCCCATGGCAATTTTTTTTTCTCTTTCAATGGTTCTTTGTATTATGTTTTGTTTATGGTAAAACAAATGTTTATATAGAAGTGAAAGGAACCACATGATACATTGTCCCTTTGCTGACTAACTTTACAAGAAATGTTAAGTATTGAATTAATGAAAATATTTTATTAATTATATTAATTAGCTAATGCTTACTCATGCTCCAAGATAACTAGCTAGTAATTGATTGGTGACAAGTCAACAAGTGTTATTTGTGTTTATCTTCACATTATAAGGCTATGTACATTATCTGTCAAAATGCCACTTTCCAAATGTGATTTAAAATTATCTTTTGTGGTTTTTGAGGTTTTCATTCTTTCTTTTTGTGAATAATTATGATATTTTTGGGGTTAAAATACAATCAAATTAAAATAATAGGTTGAGCCTATTTTATTATGTGTTTTTTTCTCTCTTAGGACTCTCCTTTGTCATAGAGTCTGTTGACTTTTGAGAAAAGTGAGACTTTTGACTGGGATTTTTTTTTCTCTTTTTGGTGGTAAGAGTATCGATTTAAACAATATTTTACCAAATTTTCATAAATCTTTCTGTTTCTGAGAGGTTTCTGAGACACGTTAACTTTTTTCTTGAGCACCACTAAAGCAACACAAGAGCTCTAATTTTGTGAAACTTAGGGTTACAATCAGAGTTATTGGTTTGGTGGAGTGCAAGCAAAGGACGAATGAATTCAAGTATTGACAAATTGGTTATAGCTAGAAGAAGAGGTTGTTTCTTTCAACATGCCTAACCTTCTTGAATACTGTTCGAGCGAGTGGAATTTTTTTTTGGTATAAGTGGTAGAGTTATTAATCCCGATGGTCAGAAGATGTTGGGTTTGAATGATTATGGATATGCCACAAAAATGGTAGCTCTATGGTCGAGTGAAAGGTAAAGCTCTAACGAAAGTAGAATTTGAAGATGATATGGAAGAGGTTCCACAAGAAAGGTGTTTATACGTTCAACGAATGGACCATGGTATCTAAAATTTCTGCCAGTTTGAGGATTTAAATGACATCTTTTCCATTAATTATTAGTTATTACACTGAGAAACAGATTATTATGCTGAGAGAAATTGTTGGACAAAGTGACGGATGTTCTTTGTGATCGAAATAAAGTATAAAGTAATCATTATGTTAGGTTTCGAGTTACATTTGATGTTACTATACTAGTACTGAAAAAAGAGGTTGCTATTCTTCCATATGGTCAAAAAACTATGGTATTGTACGTATGAGTTTGAATGCATTCAAAAGAGATGTTATACGTACGTATCAATGGTTTACACATGAAAAAGATAGGTGCCCGTGGTTGATTCAACAAAGGAAGGATGTAACGGCACAGCGAAAACAGCAGATTTTAGAGGAAAATAGAAAAAAAACTAAATCTTAAGGAATCAAACCCTTCATCCGAAGAACAAGTCGTTGTGGACCCTAAGTCAGTTTGGCCAAGGGATGAACCAGAAGTTTTACAAGGCATGCGAAACTATATTATGGTAACGAATGGTGCAGAGAAGAAAACAAGAGAAGGTCAAGTACAATGTTGGATCAAAGATCTGGAGAATGACCTGATAACACAAAAGACTACAACTATTAGAACTTGTTCAGGTCATATCACATGATTTAAACAAAGAAAAATATATTGTTTTCGGCTATGGAGAGATGCAATGCAAGCATGAAGAAATACTGATCCTTAAGAGAACAAAAAAGTTCAGCATCAGCCATTGATGTCAGGATAGGTATAAAAGAGACTGTCAGTGATATAAAACATCATCTCTGAGCAGGCAGCTACTATTTCTCCCGCTCTTTTTTGTCGGAGTGTTCTTTCTTACAATCTTGTTAAACGGCTTTTCAAGTTGGTCTCTTTGAGACTAGCTCATCCATGACAGGTTTGAAAAAAAAGAAAAATTGAAAAAAGAACCTCACACAAGTGTAAAAGAAGAGTGAAAAGTGAAGGGACATTTCCTAGGACTAAAGAGGTGGTACTAAAGTGGGGATGATATATCGAAAATTACCAAAGCATAAATAAGAGGATAAGACAGTGGATGATGAAAACAAGATAAACGAGCTCATCTCGAGAGATAATAACTCAGACAAAGCGTTAGGAGAAGACAATGTTCAAAAGTCCAAAATCTGTTGATGGTTTGATGGTTTCCCCAAAACCATCTAGTTGTTTAATGAGAGTCCCAGGGGCAGTTTTTAGGGAGTGCAAATGTCCAGAGCCATTTTTTGTTTTTTTTTGTATTTTTAGCTATACTTTTCAAAAATTAGGGCTCTTTTTGTAAGAAAAAATAAATGAAAAAGGGTTCCATTTCAGAAGTATAGTACAGGGACTGTCTTGTTCGAGCCGCCAAATGACGACACTCAACTAGACACTAAAAACTCTTGTGAACACGTGTTGAGGTTAGAAAGATCGTTGGGTTATGACCACAAGCATTTGTTGAACTTGAATCCAGTAAGTCTAAGCGGATTGCGGAAAATTACACTTAGAACTTATAAGACTTCAAACTAAGTTAGTTGAAGACAAAAGAGTGTAAGATTGATTCGAGTAAAGTAAACAAAAGGAGTAAGAAATTTGTTTTTATTTTTGCATCTCATGTTGTATTACTCATGCTGATTTCGATTGATTATATAATACAGAACCACATAAACAATTTTCCAATGCAAAATTCATGAACTCATCAAAAACAGAAGCGAAAACGACAAAGACACAGTCTTGACAAGAAAGCAACCAACACAATTAGCAGATGAAATCTATAGCTTAACTAAAAACAAATAAACTAAAGAAAAAAACATTTCTCTATACCGCATGAACCAAAGTTTATACATTACAAATGAGTAACGGTACTTGGATCAATACCGTTACACGAGTCTGTGAAGCGAAAAACATGCAACAAAGCTCGCTTTAGCTTCACAAACACTTACACTTAAACGACATAAATGTTAGCCAAAGAAACCGTCTCTTGTACACAAATTAAATGAATCATATAGATCCCAAGTTTAAGGATCTATGCAATTTACTCGGGTTTTCAGGGAAGCTAGTTCGATGTAATCTTGTCTGTCAAAAGAGATGGAACATCTTATCTTTTCACTTTTGTTGTCCCGTCATCGCCTTAAGCTTTTCCTCCAAAATGTCCTTCTCGAGACCGTACATTCTGTTCAAAGCATGCATGTTCTCAAGTGTCTCGCTCAACGTTCTACTGTCACTCCCGTCACATCTCAAATGCTGCATTGGACCATGTAGGAATCTGTTTACAATACCTCTGCTCAAGTCATCAACCGCTCTCGTCGTTTTCTTGTTGAGGTCATCTCCCATTTTGGACATGCACTTCTCGAGCTCAGCCATTCTGATTCTCTCTGCATAAGCTCTTAGTTTCTTGATCGTTGGAACCGTCTCCAGTGAATCCCTCCATGCTTCAAACTGGTTTGATTCCTCTGCGATTATGGTCTGAGCTTCCATCGCTTTCCTCAGCCTGTCTTCTTTATTGGCTGCAACTACTTCCTTGAGGTCGTCCACATTGTAAACCCGTGCGGTGTCTACTTCATTGACACAAGACCCGACATTTCTCGGAACAGAGATGTCAACGAACAGCCTCACTCCTCCAATCTCTGGACAAGCTGAAGGGAGTTTCTCTACGTGCTCCTTTAAGAAAAGTGGCGTCTCAGAGGCTGTGCTGGTAAACACAACATCCGCTTCTGCAGCAGAAGCTAGCATCTCATCAAGAGGTCGATACAAGATCTCAACGCCAGGGATCTCCTCACGGATTGCTGAAACTCTCTCTTCACTTCTATTGACCACAACCATTTTTGTGCAGCCCTTTGCTACCAAATGCTTTATCACAAGCTTCCCCATTTTCCCTGCACCGATGATCAACATCCTTGAGGATGCGTGTGAAGATTCCGGAAGCTTCATCAGAGCAAGTTCAACAGCAGCTGAGCTGACCGAAACAGCTCCAGCAGCGATGTTTGTCTCCGTTCTGACACGCTTCCCAACGGTTATGGCGTGTTTAAACAGCCCGCTGATGTTCCTCCCGAATCCATTCACTCCTTGACCAACTTTCACAACTTGTTTCACCTGCGCAAGGATCTGACCTTCTCCTAGGACAAGAGAGTCCAGACCAGCTGAAACTTCGAATATATGCTGCGTAGCGTCCTTGTTGTACAGAAGAAAACGGTGCTGGCAAATCTCCGAAACTGGAATTCCACTTGTCTGACATAAGAAACAGATTCTGTTAACAATTGCTACTGATTGCAACACAGCTAAGGTAAACACTTAATAGTATATGAACAGATTGAATAGAACAGATAATTTCTGTTTGTGTTAAGCTAACAAAGACCAAAACACTTGCATAACAGAGGCAAAACCAATCCAAAGTACCACAAGAAGAACAATAAGAGCTTAGGGGGGAGAAGGAAGCACCTTTGACATCCATTCAGTGACTTCTTTAACTCCACGGTGCTGAGACAGAGCTAAAACATATATCTCCATACGGTTACATGTACTAAGTACAGCAGCCTCTTCGATATGATTCAAACCGCACAGTTCGCCAATAGCTCGTGGCCACTCAGCTTCTGGGATAGCAAGCTTCTCACGCATCTCAACAGGAGCTGTGTGAATACTCAGTCCAATCACCACAATGCTACTTCTCTCCTTTGTATATCCTGATAACCAGAAGAGCAAAATTAACGACAGAACCGGCTTCACTTCACTTTCAATGTCACTCACATCATTAAAAGGTTCCAACTTGATAAAGATTCAAACTTGACAAATAGCTATTTAAAAAGTACTCAACAAAAACCAATCACGAATTTCAGAAACAATCCATAAAATCAGAATTAGAGCAGAACCCAGAAACGAGATAAATCTTACTGTCGGCTGCAGAGTTCTTGAGTTGTTCCAGAGCAGACATGGTTGCTGCATTAGACGGAGAATCAGACGAAGAAAGCTCACAACGTGCTCTCTGGATCAGACCACGCCTGGTTCTATTGTTCCTCGGAAGAACACGAGCACCAATGAGACCAAATGGCGTCTGCGAAGTAGACAAAGAGGAGGAAGAAGAAGACAGATTATGGTGATTCAATAAAGTCTCAAGCTTTGGGCAACCAACGAAGGCACTTGAAACCGCCATAGAAACACCAATCTCAATCTCGGTTTTCCCTCTCGTTGTATACAAAAACTCAGATCAGGAAATCGAGCAGAGAGACAGAGAGGGATGGGAGCGATGTGGAAGAAGGAGATCGTTGAGAATATGATTGAGGATTGGAAAAAATCAAATGGAGAAGGTGAGTTTGGGTCGGGTCGGGTCGGGTCGGGTCAAACCGGTTTGGTACAAGTTTAGTTGAAATTTTTAAGGGGTTCTGATTGGATGAAAATCTTAAAAAGATGTGTGAGAAATTGGAATTGAAGAGATTGAGAGTTTTGAGATTTTGATGAAATTTGATTGGCGGGTGGAGAACACGTTTTATCCACACTCGTTGTTGATTTGGTGGCGTTTGCACTTCCACGGCAACTATTTTTTTATCTTATTTGTTATTTTCTATTTGACTTGTGATTGAAAACTTTATTTATATGTGTGCATACAAATGATCCGGATATCTGAAAAGAATCTATGTAGATTTAGGAGAACCATGTGAAATTATCTATGCACACTCGTTTCACTTTTTATAATCTAAAATCATGGCACATTATTACCTTATTTATTATTTTTAAATTATTTATTTGATTTATTTAAACAAAAATAATTATTTACATTATGTATTATAATTTTTCATATTTATACTTTATGTCATATGTATACTTTAATACTCATAATAATTAACATCCTTAAATATAATAGTTTTGACAAGAATTCGAAAAATCATTTCTTTATAAAATATAGTTTATATATTTATTTTAAGAAACTATAATTTGTAACTTAAGTTTTATTACATTTATATAGTTGAGAAAAACACTTACCTTTAGCTAAAAATTTAAAAGTATTAGTAATGATTATAGAATTTTAAATTTTCTTTTATATTATTTTTATAGTTGAAATTTTGATATAAAAGATGTATAGATTTTAGTGTTTATAAATAATGGATTAATTTATCATAAATAAGCTAAATATATTATGATATATAATTTAGAATCATGACGACTAGTTCCAGAAAATTATATTTTACTTGTGTGTGATATGAAAAAATCAAAAGATTCATTTTGTGTTATTTTGAATTTTGTGTAATTTAAACTTTAGTTCTGATTATAACTTTGATCTCTAGTATAATGGTTTTGAATAGAACTTTTGTACAAAACATTTATGTACAAAGATTATGTACAAAACCTCTGTTTCACAAAGAGTATAGTTTTAAGAGTATACACACAGACTAAGAAAATATTTAAATTATTAGTTTTTTCCAAAACAAAAATATTATTAACTATCTATCTAAACATAATTCAACCGATCATAAAATAAAATAAAAAATATTAATAATTTAAAACATAAAAAATCATTAAATGTTACATTGAAAATTGAAAATGACACTCTTTGTGAAACAAAAATAAACCTGTATAACGACACTTTTTGTGAAATGAACTTAAATATTAATCTAAAGACACTTCAATTTAACAATTTTATTTTCATTATTATTTGTATAGTTTAAGAAATATTTATATTTAAATAGTATATATAATATCAATCATAATTTTACTAATTTGTAATTGTATTATTATATTAATACTATAATGAAACTTATTTACCAAAGTTTAGTAGAGTTTAGTGTTTACAAGTTATGAATTATTTGTGACATATATTTTAAATCAATCAATCAAGATTACTCCAGAAAAAAAAACAAATTTCTTGCTGTTTTTTAATTTTACAGATTTATAATTGGAAAAGAAAATTAGGTTATATGAAAATAACAAAAAAATGCATTTGCATGGCCAAACATCAATGTTTGAACGAAAGATGATTTTTTTAACAATGGAATATTTGCAGAAGTTTTTAGAAGCTCCAATGATAACTCCAATCTTTGAAAATTGAAATCTCATTAATGGTCATCTCTAATTATACTTACTGCATTAAAAATTACTAGCCTTGTTTGTTTTTTCATCGTTTAGATCTGAATTCAAATTTGTAAATAATTTTTAAACAAGCTAATTTATTTTACTAGTTATGTTTGATTTCTTTGCAAATTGCCAACGTAGGAGAATGAAGTAACATATCCATTGTGATCCACTCTAAGGTCCTTTACTTCCCATTTAGAATTAGCAATTCGGTCAAGATAACTGCAAATTCAGTTAAAGGTGAATGGACATACGATGGAAACCAAGAATAAGTGATTGTTCCTTGAGTTCTACTAAAGATATAGAGCAGACAGCTAATTGGTGCAATTAAAAAAACAAATATGAATTGGGGGAATAGAAGAAACTTTACCAAACTGGAGTGAACAACCAAACCGTTGAGAAAATTATCGAGGTTTTGTCAGGTTCTAGAATTCGATGTTAGTCTAATGGTACCATCATTCGACCATTTGGTATATGCACATTGTCTCATTTGGATGTGACATAATCTACTCTTGACAGAAGAATTGTACGGCTCATGACCAAACAATTTTTAGCTGAATGACTATTCATATGAAATAATAAATTTCCAGAGGTATACATCCTTTATATATTGTGATCTAATTTTCAATACTATCTGCCTCTCTTTACCCTTATTCCCCAAATACGAAGTTCACCTACTCCAGGAAGTTTTCGTGCCCAGTTTAGCTATCCTTCCCACTCCTTGTGGGATAGTCTTAACTCTTAACGTTTCGAAAACTGTTGCTTAAACTTGTAAATCACTCTGAAGAAAAAGATGATAAGTTAAAGTAGCAGCTTACTTGAACTTGTGCTCTGACTTCCAGAAGAAAGAAAGTGCTTGGTTATAATACTTTAAAAAATACTCACCATTGTCTTGTGAACAACAAAGTAATCTGGGTAGTAATGTATCTTTCTCCCAAAGGTTTTCTGCATTGAAGAAGTTCATGTATGCAAAGTCAATATATCTGACATCTTTGTGAAATTTCTTGGCAATCTTTCCTTGACCACTGCATATTCACGTGAAACTGTAAGAGAATCAATTAACCTAAAAACGTCTCACATTCAAACTTTTCTTCAATCAAACCAATATGCATATTAAAAAAAAAAACTCAAAGTTGCTTATAGTGATGACTTAAAACTAAAACTTATCAATTAAAAAGGAGTGACGTAAAGCTGAGGAATTAATGTTAGTTTTTTCAGTTTGAAGGATTCAGGGAAGATTTAATGACTCACAATCTTTAGTTTATAGTTTCATATGTCAAGATCCTTTGCAGACAGAGCCTTCCTTGTCAATTTCGTTAACAGGTTGGATGGTGGTATAGAGCTCCATATGAGAATTTGAAATGAAAATGATGAGTCACTATCACCCTGATGTAGAGATTGTGTATGATTTACTAAATAAATACAATCTAAGAAAAGCAAAATGGCGAACTAATAACACGTTATAGAACTACGCTTTTCTTGTCACCAGAAAAAATAACAACAACAGGGACTACGGACATAAGAAATCAGGGTTCTGAAACAAAGTGGAAACAAAATGGAAGAGAAGAGAGAGATTACATACTAAATTGCTACTGCTGCTGAGCGATTGGGATTGTGATTTTGATGTCAAGAGCCAATATTTCTTACAGTTCCAATTTTTATCGGGAGGAAAATTATTTCGCGGTGAACACGTAATGAACATCGATCAGGATCCCATCTCCAAGCGACATTATAATAGATAAAGAGGTTTATATTGTGCCCTCAGTTTTCTTTGTAACGCCACTGCCTTTATAATCATTCAACTAAAATCAGATTTAAAGCAGAAAGAATCAAATGTTTTCGAGAAAGATAGCAGAAGCGACAATTAAGGGTGGGAAAAAACTTCTAAGACTATGTCTCTTACATCTTCAATTCCTCTGTCTCTCTCCTCGATTCACTGGGACATGAACAATTCCTCTGGAAAAATCACATCGACTTTCCTGTCTCTTTAGTTTTCTTCCTGCAACACAAAATCAGGATTTTCATTTGCCTTTGAATTTTTTTTTAAAAAAAAACACTACGATCAAAGAAAGTGCACTTGGAATCCTTCAGGAAGAGGACCCAATTTGAGTAGTAGGATTCACCGGTCGTGGAGAAGGATTTGATGGAACTGGGGAGATTGGGAGAGGAAATCAAAACTTAGAAGAGATGATAATCATTAATTTGTACTTAATACAATGAATTGTATGTTACTTTATCGTTTCAGTTTCAGAGGAGATGAGAAGAGCATAGAAGGAGAAACAGAAGCGGAGATGTTTACGGAAAAGGTTACTCGAGATATCGGTCTTTGGGCTTGGACCAACTTTGCGACGAACCTAGTGCTACGCTGCGTTTAGTATATTACAAAAAGGACACGTGGTGGAACGCGGATGCTGATGTGGCGCACTAGGAGGAGAGTAGGTTGGACAATTATATAATAGATGTGTAACTGATTTCAAATATATCATAGTATCATTTTTAAGTTTATAACATCAACATTAAGGATTATAGGGATAATTTCTTACACATTTTGAATTTATAAACATCCATCATGTGTTGGATAAGCTTCAATAAGCTTGGAGCTTAAAACATCCTTACCTAATTAGATTATGATAAGATAAGCTTAATGTAAGTCTTTATGGAATTAGGAGTTAGCTAATCCAAAGGACAATAGAATAAGGAAATAGGATTAGAGAAGAAAAAGGAAAGTCTACTCCTATATATATGATCACCGAGTAAGGGTTATATCATAAGAGAGAATAAGAAAGCTTTGTATGTTTAGTTTTGAGAAGTTTCTAAACATCAATAAAGAGAGAAGTCTTTAAGCAAAAGTTGTTCTTTCAGTCACTTTATTTGGTATCAGAGCCTAGGTTGTGGTTCTTGAGAATCAAAGTTTGTCCGAGCTATGGATGAACCAAAACCATCGACGAGTTCAAAGGATTCTGTATCCTCTGCGGTACGTTGTCCGATGTTGAACAAAACAAACTATACCGTGTGGTCAATGCGGATGAGGGTAGTCCTCTGTGCACACGAAGTATGGGAAGCAATTGAGCCTGGATGCATCAACGATAAGAAAAACAGTGTTGCTGCAGCTCTCCTGTTTCAATCCATACCTGAGAATCTCATCTTGCAGATCGGCGAACTCGATTCTCCGGCCAAGATCTGGGAAGCAATAAAGTCAAGAAACCTTGGTGCAGAACGTGTTAAGGAAGCTCGTCTACAAACCCTAATGGCAGAGTTTGAAAAGATGGCGATGAAAGAATCAGAAACAATCGATACTTTCGCAGGAAAGCTATCAGAGATTTCTTCGAAATCTGCATCTTTGGGACAAACTCTTGAAGAATCGAAACTTGTGAAGAAGTTTCTGAATAGTCTACCCCACAGCAAGTATATTCAGATCGTTGCATCTCTCGAACAAATGCTTGATTTAAACATAACAGCCTTTGAAGACATAGTAGGGAGACTCAAAGCCTATGAAGATCGTATACTTACATCAAAACCTCATAAAGAAACTCAAGAAAAATTGTTATTTTCAAATTCAGAGTCGAATGAAAATAATAAAGGAAAGAGGAAAGGACGAGGTGGCGATAAAAAGTCAGGTAGAAGTGGTCGTGGAACGTCTAATTCTCAGAACAAAGAAAAGAAAGACAGATCTCATGTAATCTGTTACAGATGCGACACGCCGGGCCTCGCATCCTTTTGCCCTGAGAGGACTCAAAAACCCCACTAAGCCAACAAAGTGGAAACACAAGAAGCAGATGCAGCACTCTATATGCACGAGATCGTGTTCCTCAACGAAGATAAATTCATTCCCAAGAAATACGAAGCCGAAAAGGATGGAATGGAATATGGTACTTGGACAATGGTGCAAGTAATCATATGACAGGGGTGAGATCTTTTTTCACAGAACTCAATGAAAATATCAAAGGCAGAGTCAAATTCGGTGATGACTCATGCGTTGATATCAGTGGAAAAGGATCAATACTTTTTGAAGCAAAAACTAGTGAACAAAGACTCATGACTGATATATATTACATACCAGAGTGGAAGAGTAATATAATCAGTCTTGGTCAAGCTACTAAATAAGGTTGTGATGTTAGAATGAAAGGTAAATTTCTGACATTACATGATCCTTCTGGTCGACTTTTGGTTAAAGTAACTCGATCACAGAGTCAATTATACAAGATTAACCTCAAGATCGGAAAGCTAATATGCCTGCAGTCAAGAATTAATGAAGATAACTGGAGGTGGCATGCAAGTCTCGGACACATCAGTTTCAAAACTATTAAGTCCATGTCAAATCAGAGGATGGTTCATGGCTTACCTAAGATCAATGGACAACGACAGATATGCGGATCTTGTTTGGTCGGCAAGCAAACAAGGCAAGTCTTACCAAAGGCAACTCAGTACCGATCAGCCTTTCCATTGGAACTTTTACACGCGGATCTGTGCGGTCCTATATCACCAGCTACACTTGCTCAAAATTGATACATCTTTGTCATTATTGACGATCACACAAGGTATATGTGGTCAATTCTACTAAAAGAAAAAGGTGATGCCTTTGAAAAGTTCAAAGCATTCAAGAATATGGTGGAAAAAGATGTAGGGAAAGAGATCCACACACTAAGAACTGATAGAGGGGGTGAGTTCACATCAAGCGAGTTCCAAGAATTCTGTAACAGGAACGGGATTAAGCGCCACTTGACAGCCCCATACACTCCACAACAAAACGGAGTAGTGGAGAGAAGAAACCGTACGTTGATGGAGATGACTCGAAGCATACTCAAAGCCATGAATATACCGAACTACTTATGGGGAGAAGCTGTTCATCACTCAACGTATTTAATCAATCGTGTTCCAACACGAGCTCTTAAGAACCTGACTCCATATGAATGTCTAAAGACAAGAAAGCCTAATATCGAGCATCTCAGAGTTTTTGGGTGTTTAGCTTACGCTAAAAGCGATCCAACAAATCTTAAGAAGTTAGATGATCGTTCATAAACTCTGATTCATCTCGGTACAGAAACAGGGTCCAAGGCTTATCGTCTGTAGAATCCAACAACAAGAAGAATCATTGTTAGTCGAGACGTGATTTTCAATGAAAAGGAAGGTTTGAATTGGAAGGGAGCAGAGAATACAGAGCAACCTGATTCAGGGATGTTTCATATGACTTGGGGAGAAGTCATTGATGATGGACATGGTCCGGTTGTCATTGGGAATCAACATGATAATCCCAATAGCGAACCTCTACACGAACAAAATCATCGGAAGCAAGATGATAACAAAGACGTTGACTCTAATGTTGATACAGTCGTTCAGCGAGAGAAACAAGAGGAAATCGCACAACCAACATCACCTACTCTACGAAGAACAAGTCGACAGATCAGAACCCCAACTTATCTTAACGACTATGTTCTTCTTGCAGATGCAGAGTGTGAGAAGCTTCTTTTATTGCTTAATGATGAACCATTAAACTATCAAGAAGCAAAGAAATCTGTGGAATGGACAAACGCATGTTTGGAAGAGATTAATTCGATTAATAAAAATAAGACGTGGACACTTGGAGAAAAACCGGTTAGCGTCAAAGTAATTGGTCTTAAGTGGGTGTTTAAAATCAAAAAGAATGCGGATGGCACCATAAACAAGTTTAAGGCGAGACTTGTAGCCAAAGGATATGTGCAAGAGTGTGGAATTGATTTCGATGAGGTGTTCGCACCAGTTGCACGCATTGAGACCATTCGAATGTTAATCGGATTAGCAGCTTCACATGGCTGGGATGTCGACGTTAAAACAGCCTTTCTACATGGCGAACTGAATAAGGAAGTTTATGTCTCACAGCCTGAAGGTTTTGAAAGGAAGGGAGAAGAACATAAGGTTTTCAAACTTTCAAAAGCACTATACGGCTTAAGACAAGCTCCACGTGCATGGAATACAAAACTCGACCAGATTTTGAAGGGAATGAAATTTAAGAAGTGTTCAAAGGAGAGTTCTGTATATATCGGAAGAAAGAAGGAGCTAAACTTCTCATCATAGCCGTGTACGTTGATGATCTGTTCGTAACAGGGAGTAACTCTGCGATCATCAATGAATTCAAAGCAGGAATGTCCTCAAACTTTGAAATGTCGGACCTCGGTAAACTCACGTATTACCTTGGTATCGAAGTAAATCAAAGCAAAGATGGGATTGAGATAAAGCAAGAAGAATACGCTCAACGGATCCTTAAAGAAGCCGGCTTAGACAAGTGCAATCTTACTCACATTCCGATGGAGTTTGGATTAAAATTTTCAAAGGGACAAGAAGAGGATCCTGAAATCGATGCTACTCAATACCGTAGGAGGATTGGCTGTTTAAGGTATCTCTTACATTCTCGGCCTAATCTTTCCTTTTCAGTGGGAATGCTAAGCAGATACATGCATGATCCTAGAGAGTCACATGGTAATGCCTTAAAACAAATTCTGAGGTATTAAAGAGGGACAACTACATATGGGATCAAATTCAAAACAGGGGGAACAAAGAAGATAATTGGTTTCAGTGACAGCAGTCACAATACCGATCCTGATGATGGTAGAAGTACCACATGACATATCTTCTATTTTGGCGAATCTCCTATCACATGGTGTTCACAGAAACAAGAAACAGTTGCTTTGTCATCATGTGAAGCAGAACTCATGGCCGATAGTGAAGCTGCAAAGCAAGCAATTTGGCTCCAAGACTTGCTAAGTGAAATAACAGGACAAAGGACTGAGAAGACTGTAATACGGATTGACAACAAATCTGCTATAGCCCTCACAAAGAATCATGTGTTTCATCGAAGAAGCAAACACCTCCACAAGAGGTATCACTTCATCAGGGAATGCATCGAGAATGAACAACTTGAAGTTGAACACGTCCCTGGAGCAGTGCCGGCTTAGTAGGGTGGGCAAGCAGTGCACCTGCCCAGGGTCCAAAAAATATTGGGGCCCATATTTTTTTTTAAAACCAATTTAGCTTACAAAAAACAAAATTTATTTTTTTAAAATGAATTGAAAAAAATAAATCTAACAAACAAAAAGTTAATTATATATTTTATTAATGAAATTTATTTTATATTTTTTATAAATAGATTTAGATCACAAGTTTATACTATAAACTAGTTTAAAAAAATATTCTGTTAACTTTTTTAAAAAAATATTAAAAATAAATAATAAAAAAATCGTTTTTGCCCAAGGGCCCAAAATATCATTGAGCCGGCGCTGCCCTGGAGCAGAACAACGAGCCGACATACTCACTAAGGCCCTAGCTAGGATCAAGTTCAAAGAAATGAGAGATCTGATTGGAGTTCAACATCTTTCAAAGACAGACTTGAAGCTTAGGGAGGTGAATGTTGGATAAGCTTTCAATAAGCTTAGACCTTAAGACATCCTTATCTAATTAGATTAGGATAAGATAAGCTCAATGTAAGTCCTTAAGGAATTAGGAGTTAGCTAATCCAAAGGACAATAGAAAAAGGAAATAGGATTAGAGAAGAAAAAGGAAAGTCTACTCCTATATATATGATCACCGAGTAAGGGTTATATCATAAGAGAGAATAAGAAAGCTTTGTATGTTTAGTTTTGAGAAGTTTCTAAACATCAATAAAGAGAGAAGTCTAAAGTTGTTCTTTCAATCACTTTATCATGCTTATATGGATACTCCAGTATATGATTTACATTCATTTTTTTTGCGATAAATGGTATTATATGTTAATCATAATTTTAAATATATATATGTTAACATTGTTTTAAGAAAACATATAGACTAAGAAGAATATTTTGTTCTTGATCGATTAATTAATATTTTATACATTAATAAAATTTTAAAGTTTCAACATTATTAACTTATAAAATCTTTCTAATTCTACTACGTACAGTATAGGGAAAACGGCCAATTAGTACCTGAACTCTTGGTAAATGTGCGAATTAGTACCTGAACAATTTTGGTGTGCTAATCAGTACCCAAACTATCACATATCGGATTTTACATACCTGAACTATGTGTAAAAGTGCCAATTAGTACCTGAACAATTTTGTTGTGCTAATTAGTACCCAAACTCTCATATATCGGATTTTAAATACCTGAACTATGTGTAGTTGGCCAAAACATGCATTGACCCGAATTTCATTAGTCAACATTGTAATAATTCATAAAAAATAAAAAACAAAATCAAAATAAATTCATAAAAAACACATAAACAATTCGAAAAAATTCATAAAAATTCATAAAATAAATCAAATAAATTCATACCCAAAAATCAACAAATTCAAAAAATATAAAATTCAAAACAATTCAGAAAAATTCAAACAAATTCAGAAAATTCAAAAAAACTCAGAAAAATTCAGAAAATTCAAAAACTCAGAAAATTCTAAAAAATAAAAAATATCCAAAATTTGACAATAATCAAACAAGCATACAATATCATAAAATTGTATTCTTTTTATATAGTATATATTATGCTTTTTGTTTTTGTTTTTCTAAAGAAAACAATATTTTCAAGTGTTAATTTTAACATACTATATACTATATACTATATCATACAAAAACAAGCATACTATATTTATTCTAAGGTATCAAACAAGCATACAATATCATACAAACAGACTATATGTTTTTTTGAGAAACAATGGGGTGATGCTAAACTATGATGCAAAAACAAACACACGATATGATACAAATATACTATATGTTTGAACATACTATATGTTTGAATTTTTGATTATTGTCAATTTTTGGATATTTTTTATTTTTTAGAATTTTCTGAGTTTTTTGAATTTTCTGAATTTTTCTGAGTTTTTTTTTGAATTTTCTGAATTTTTCTGAGTTTTTTTTTGAATTTTCTGAATTTGTTTGAATTTTTCTGAATTTTTTTGAATTTTTATATTTTTTGAATTTGTTGATTTTTATGAATTTATTTTGATTTTTTTTTGATTTTTATGAATTATTATGAACTTTTATGCATTTTCTGAATTTTTATGAATTTTTTCGAATTGTTTATGTGTTTTTTATGAATTTATTTTGATTTTATTTTTTATTTTTTATGAATTATTATAATGTTGACTAATGAAATTCGGGTCAATGCATGTTTTGGCCAACTACACATAGTTCAGGTATTTAAAATCCGATATGTGAGAGTTTGGGTACTAATTAGCACACCAAAATTGTTCAGGTACTAATTGACACTTTTACACATAGTTCAGGTATGTAAAATCTGATATGTGATAGTTTGGGTACTGATTAGCACACCAAAATTGTTCAGGTACTAATTCGCACCTTTACCAAGAGTTCAGGTACTAATTGGCCGTTTTCCCTATACTGTACGTAGTAGAATTAGAAAGATGGAAATTTGGTTGTTACAAACGTGAAAGTTGAAAAGAAACAACTAAACAACTAAGTGGAGTTCCTGTATTTGGATAACCACGTAGACTTCATATTATTATGCCATAAAGAAAACAAATTTGGATGGAGACTTAGTCCAATTATTTGAGACTTTTGTTTCTTACACTTGATGATGGCCTTCCCTCCACTTATGTTGCCAATGGAAGGAAGCTCATTACAAATCAGGACACCAAGAAACGGAATAGCTCCCCATAAAACTTGAACGCTTTCTCTGTCTCTTCCAAACAATGATTCTTCTCTTCTCTCGTCCACAACTGCCCATTAAACATAAAATATGGGTAAGTGTTGGATTTAATTAGAATTAGAATGCACCAAACTTTAATTTTCTGTCTTCAAAGTTAATGTTCTATACCTCAGCAACTTTGTTCAACTCTTCACTCACTTTCTTCAACAATTCGGAAAGTTGACCATCCCATTTGTAAAACTCGAGTTCTTTATTGTTGAGTATCCTCTCAGATACCTGCAAAACTTATAAACTTTTATATAAAAAGTCTCAAGTGAGTTTTTCGCCAATAAATTAAAGTTATTTTTTTATATATTACCTTTGTCCCAATCTTTCGACCACCGGCACTATGTGCAAAGTAGATATTGTAGAAGTGACAAATAAATGCTGGAGGATCCTTCTCTGCTATATCCTTTAGATACTGAGAATATGTTTTACAATGAGCCATTGACTCCGGAATCTCATAACCTTGTTTCTTGAACCACTCCAAATCCCTGCTCAAAGGCTCTGCCCTTTCCAATCCCGTGTTTTTGAACCCGGCATCTACACAAAATAACCAAAGATTTATACGGGTTACACAAGAAAAATGAGTTTACAAATAAGAAATCAGTTTACAAATAATTACTTTTGTGAATTTAATTTTTTTTATAAACCGGTGAAGTTAAATCTAGAAATAAAATCCAAATTTCTACTTTTAATAAAATAACAATTTTTTTATTGTAAATCATCGTAGATGTGCATGAAATCACTTAGTTTAATACGTATGGTAGGATCTATTTACTGTCAAGTTGTCTCAAAAAAAAAAAAAAGACTTTTATCTTAATCACTTCAACGTTGAAGAAGATTACAATTGATCCACATCTAATAGAGTGAAATCATTTCAAAATAATTTGCTATAAACTTAACAGTATTTCAATTCATAAGCAGGAAAAAGATGAGGAAAACTTACAAGTTGGGACAGTAGACTCGTGAATAATCCGTTCAAGCGTGTCGAACACAAACTTATTTTCCACGAGAAACTTCAAGTACCCTTCCACTGTGAACTCCCACGTCGCCACATGACTGTCTTGGGGAGATTTGGACTCTCTTCATCCTTCTTTTGCCTGATCTCTCGGGTGCATTCTCATGGCTACGAACCTCATCTCCTCGACAAATCCCTTAGGTTCTCCTGGATACCTTTGCTTCACTATCTCCCCAGCTGTATTGAAATTAAACTTGATTTTGGGTGAAGCTTAATTATGGGTTTGTAATCCAATTATCCATTATTGGACTAAACCCAAAATTAAGCCCAAATTCTTATAGATATGTGGATAAGATATTTGTGTAGAAAAATCTAGATTTGTATGATAAAAATCTAGATATTATGGTAGAAAAAATCTAGGAAGTAAGGAGGTTATGTAAGATATTTATGTAGAAAAATCTAGAGAATTAAAAAATATATAGGTTAAGGAGGTTAGAGTAGAAAAATCTAGATTTGTGTTGTAAGATCTTTTGGAGACTATAAATACCTCCTCACCCCCTCATTTGTAACAAGTATAAAAAGTAGAAATAAAAGAGTGTTCATCATAAGTTCTACAATTCTCTTTAAAAGTCTTTCAAGTATTCTCTAATTGTTCTTCCATATTCATTCTCATACTTAGAGGTTTATTCTCTCGGGTCTCGGGTATTACGGTCTTGGGCTAGTGCAAAGCACTATCGGTGTTGGTTTCTTTACAGCTGCCGCATTCACCACCAAAGTCCGATCTTCTTTTGCTATTCGGACAAGATGGTGTCGAGGAGCGGCTAGGGTTTTTGCATAGCTAATCGTCGACGTCCTAGCTCTCAGACCGACATAGCTCTCGCAGTCGAGTCTTGTGCTAGCGGCAAGGCAGCAAGAGACGTTACACCTTGATGTAGCCATGAATTTGCAATATACACACGCGAAATTGAGATCCGAGATTATTAGGGTTTATAGGAGAAAAACAAAGGAAGTGTATATATGTAATCTTGCGTTAAATCTGAAGTTAGACTTCTACAACAAAATGCATATTTATAATTTTGCATAAGTCTTTAAATTAAAGACTTTATGTATCTAGTCAACGGCTTACAACAAAGACAGCTTCGTAAGATGCGGTTTCCGACAATACACCAACGCTGCACCACATGAGAAAATAATAGAGAACATGATCACAATAATGAAAATTAAAATGAATTTGTGACATAGAAATCTACTTAATTGACAAAAGTTTAAAATCTAAACGACTATTTCTTTTGGTAGCCTGATGAATGCGTACGTGTATGGTTACACGGACCTAGGATAATTTTTTAGTGGGGTCAAATTATAAAAATTACCCTAAAAAGAAAATAAGATGGTTAATAGACTTATAAATTACAAGGGAAAAATCAAAATTATGGGGTGTCACTTGACCCCTATGATTGCACCTAGGTCCGCCATGTTTCTAAATAGCAAAACCTTGACTGCGCCACTGTAAATGACTTTGTTGCATGGAATTGTTAGTGCAGTGTGTTTGGAGAATTTTGTGAAAGGGGAAGGACTCTTTGGATTCAGATCACTGAACAAAACTCTTTACATTTTGTAATAGTGATTGGAAATAGTATAATTAAGGACTACCAAGAGAAAAAGAAATGCAAAGCGAAAAACCAATGAGATTTGTGTGATTAATCTTTTGGGTGAAGCGAAAATTTAATGATTTTTTATTATGCGGAATTTGCTTATATCATAAGAAATTTCGGTGAACCATGAAATACTCAGAATTGTAATTTTTGTCATACATCTATATTATTAAAAGAGGTTACATTATAGAAAAAAACAGTTCTACTGTGTTATAATAGGTCATATACAGTTAAATGAATTAATACACCAATTATTACATGTATCCATATAATATAAAACTAATGGGTCATACTTTTAATTTTTAATTTTTAGTTTTGATTTAAATATAATTATTTGACAAAGCAAATAAATTGTTAAGTTTTTTGAGGATTTCTTCATCAAATTATTCAAACTATAATTATTTTATTTGGACAGATTAGTTGACGGGGTAGCCTACTTTATTTTTACAAATGTAAAATTACATTCTTAAAACTAAAATAATTATTTTATAAAAATTAATGGTATAAATAATTATGTTTTAAAATTGTAACTATGGATTTATATATATAAATCGATAAGGATTCTATATAATCATACTATAAATATATAATTAATAAAAATTATATAGTATTATCAATTAATTCAAAATAAAATTATTAACATACCTCAAATTATAACTTGCACAAATATATTTTTTCAGACAAAATAGAAAAAATGAACTAAAAATATCATTAGCTCTTATAATATCTTAGAACTATATATTATATTTATGAAAAAACTAAAACGGTTAAGATACCTTAAACTTCTAAATTTATAATATATATTATTAAAAAGAAAATTGAATATTTTTTAAAAAAATCCTGTCTTTAGGACGGGCCAGAATCTAGTTAACTTTTGAGAGGGAATGCATTATATAACCATGACTCAAACTATCTTATCTTATATAAATCAAATAAGATATCAATTTTCATTATCTCCTAATGATTTTCCACAGATTGGGCATGTGTAGTGGCTGCAAGTATAGTTTCTAGGTTTTTCATCCACTCTCCGCCTGGGATTTTTTAATATTTTTTATATAAGAAAACATTAATAATATTTGTTGAAATATTATTTTTATATTCATAATAGTATAAAATAATATATTTAACCACTAAATTTACATATTATGGATGAGTCAGCTATTTATATATATTTTTTATTTAACATATTTTTCATTTGAATTATTTTTGATAAACAACTTATAGTTTATTTTTCGTATATTTAACAATACTCTAATTTATATTTATTAATTATATATTTTACATCATATATTTGTCAATAATTTATTTATAATAAACAACTTATATCTTTTTGTATATTTAACAATATTTTAATTTATATTTACTAATTATGTATTTTACATCATATAAACTACATTTTATGTTCTAGTGGTTTGAAAAATGAATTCTAACGTTTTTCTGTAACGTCAATATTTTTTGTGAATAGTTAATTATCTTATAATATAAGTTATTTTTACGTATATATTTATTTTTATAAATGCTTTGATATTAGATTCGAATCAAACATTTTAACCTTACAAATCTATCTAGAAGTACACAACTGTCATTTTAAAAATAATTTTTTTAATTATATATTTGTTAAAAAACTACAAAAGAAATATAGTTTTATATGTACATCAAAATCTATATAATTCTCAATATTGAACTAATTTTATAGCCTAATAGTTTTTCAATAAAATTTTAAAATATTTTTACAAAACTGACATATGTTTTCTTTAAATAGAATAATGCAATTTAATATTTTAGAGTTTTAGAATTTCTGATGTATAGATAAGTGATGCAATCTAATATTTTGGATATTAGATTCGAGTTTGACCTTTCAATTCTATCTAAAAGTATACAAATGTCATTTTTAAAATATTTTTTTTCTTATTTGAAGCTTTTTAAATTATATATTTGTTGAAAAACTACCAAAAGAAATATATTTTTATACTTACGTTAAAATCAATATAATTATCAATATTTAACTAATTTTATAGCCTATTTTTTTCAAAAAAATATACAAATATTTAAGCAAAACTGACATAATTGTTTTTGAATAACATAATATAATTTAATATATATTTTTAAAAATAATTTCTCATGTTTAAAAAATTGGTATTTAAAATTTGCTATGGAATATTAACTTTATAGAAAATTCTCAATTTCCAAAATACATTCAATCATGTTGAGAAATTTAAATTTGAAAAGTTACTGAAGATTATTAGAAGATCATATAACGCTTAAACTAAATACAAACACTCTAAAATATGGTCTAATAATTTTTTATATCGCATCATATTCTTTTCTCTTAAGCTCTAAAGGAATTCTTATTTGTTTTCAAAAATCCATAAAATCTCTTAATAAATATCATAAACTCAAAATATTATTTATTTGGTTGAGTGGCTCTAAATCTAATTTAAAAACTATCATTAGCTTACTTTGTTCAATTCATTAGATTCGTCATTACGTTTATGTGTTTCATATTTAATTACAATACTGCATAAAATTTATTATATAAAATTATTAAATAATAATAGAAGTGTTTAAAAATATATATTTTTAACATAATCTCATATCCATTCTATTCAAAAATTAAAAAGTTAAAATATATGAATCAGTTAAAGCTCTAAGAATATAAAATTTCATATTTTCGTGATATTTTTTTTAAATCAAAATCCCATATCAATGGATGATTTTTCTATTATCTTTCATGTTTATAATATTGTTTCAGGATTTAAAAAAACTTTTTTAATAACTAAAACAAAATATAAAAAATACAATTAACTGAAGAAGATAATTTGGAATATTTGAGTAATTATTTAAAAGTTAATATAGACAATTTTAAAAATATATAATGACAATTTTATTAGTATGATATTTGATTGGGTAATTTAATCAACTTAACTAATTTTATTACCCAATTTAATTTAATTGGGTAATTTAATTAGGTAATTGTATTAGTTATATAATGTCATTCTTATTAGTATAAAATTCAACTGAAACCATTATCTTAACTAAGAAATAATCCTATACAAAAAGCTATTATTATAATATTTGATTTATATTTTTTGTCACCAATACTTATTTTAAGCTATATATGGTGAATTATATAATTGATAAATATATTAAATTATGAAATTTTTGTAATATAATATTAAGTTAACTTTTAATTAATAAATATTTATAGATATGTTTCTTACTTTCTCTATTTGTTTTTAATATTCTTACATATAGTTTTTTATTAAATTCATTCTATTTTCTTGTGTCACCATTGTAGGTTATATATAGTTAATTATACAAATTATATAATTATTTTAAATTTAAAAAGTTTCCTAATCTAGTATTAAGTTGATTTATTTATTTATTTTATAGAACTTTAAAGATTATTTCCTTATCTTATATTTTCAATTAGAAAGTTTCTTAATCTAACATTAAGTTGGTTTTTTGTTTACTATAAATTTATAGATAATTTCCTTATCTTATGTATTTTCTATTAACAATATAACTAAGAAACTAAACGTTATATAAAAGTTGAAGCTATAGTGCTCTAAGAGTGTCCACATATGATTAAAATTATAAAACAACCAATAGTATCATTCCACATCAACATTTAAAGTTTAAGAAATTTTCTAAAATTTTTAATTGTATAATTAATAAAAATACACAAGATAAGGAAATTATCTATAAATTTATATTAAACAAAAAGTCAACTTGATATTAGATTAAGAAACTTCCTAATTGAAAATATAAGTGCTATGACTGAATTCTGGTGGGGTGATGGAACTAACCGGCGGAAAATATCATGGGTAGCATGGCAGAAACTCTGTAAAAGCAAAGAGGAAGGAGGACTCGGATTCCATGACATATCCCGCTTCAATCAAGCCCTTCTCGCAAAGCAAGCATGGAGGATTTGGTCTTCTCCTAATTCTCTCCTATCGCGGATCATGAAGAATAGGTATTTTCGAAATAGCTCTATCCTTACTTGTGGTACGGGAACTCGACCTTCTTTTGCGTGGAGGAGCATTATCCACGGTAGAGATTTACTTGTCCAAGGGCTTGTGCGCCAGATTGGAAATGGGCAAGATACGAACGTATGGTCTGCAAACTGGATTTCTGATCCCCTCCCGCGAACACCAATGTATAAATCAGACTCGACAGTGGATCTGACATTGAGAGTCTCTGATCTTCTTATTCCGAATATTGGACTGTGGGATGTAGCTGCGGTACAAAATGCATTCACAGACGAAGATGCTTCTCGGATTCTTCAAATCCGTCCCCAACTACACAAAGCTGATGAAGACGTGTGGGGCTTTAATACCAATGGTACCTACTCGGTGCAAAGCGGATACAGATTTCTAGAACTCGTCCAATCAGTTAGATATCCCCCGATGCGCCCTATTCCACCCATCGAGAAACGTCTCTGGTCAAGGCTCTGCAAAATCCCAACATTGCCAAAAATCCGACACTTCCTCTGGCGGACCTTATCAGGAGCGCTGGCAGTAAAGGAGAGACTTCAATCTCGTGGCATCCCGGTGGAAAATCTATGCAAGACATGTGGCTCAACCAACGAAACGATATGTCACACCCTTTTCACATGTCCGCGAGTTCAAGATACTTGGAACCTATCTCGTTTGCCTTTACCTCCCTCGGGCTTCTCTCCTACTTCGGTCTTTCTGAATCTTCACTATCTTGTGGAATGTAGCACAAATAAACGCATCAAGTCTGAGATTCGTCAAGCTTTTCCATGGATTTTGTGGCAGCTATGGAAAGCAAGGAATGCGCTGATCTTTGAAAATGTTCACTCTGGACCTCATACAATTCTCGACAAAGCGTTGGAAGAATCGTCCATCTGGTTCACTGTTAATACGACAAAAAAGAGTCCGGAAACTCCAGTGAATTCCCAACCCTCTGCCTAGCGCCGTTGGTGTAAACCACCAGTGAACTTACTCAAGTGCAACATTGGCTCCTCCTGGATTGACCCTACGGTTAACAGTGGTGCAGCGTGGGTGGTTCGCAACCACCGCAGTGTTTGTCTCCAACATAGCCGCAGGTCATTCTCCTTGGTTCCGTCCCCTCTTGTTGCGGATTTACTTGCTGTACTCTGGGCTGTACAAAGTATGACCAACCTTAGACATCGTAAGGTCTGTTTTGAATCTTCCTCATATCAATGGAAGCATTGATAGATACAAAGGAAGGTTGGTTGCTCGGGGATTCTCCCAGAAGTATGGAGAAGATTATGATGAGACTTTCAGTCCAGTGGCAAAGATGACTACGGTACGTTCACTTTTATCTTTAGCTGCAAGCTTTGGCTGGAAGTTATGGCAGTTAGATGTGAAGAATGCATTTTTATATGGAGAACTTGATAAGGAAATCTATATGGAGCAACCACCTGGTTACACATCAAGGGAACATCCTGACTATGTGTGCAAGCTAAAGAAGGCTCTATATGGGTTAAAACAAGCTCCAAGAGCCTGGTATGGAAAGCTTGCTCAATTTCTTCAGTTCTGCGGGTTTTTCCCATCTAATTCTGATCCGAGCCTATTCCTCAAGAAGAATGGAAGAGTCCACGTGGTAGTTCTTCTTTACGTGGATGACCTGATAATTTCTGGGAATGATGAAGCGGAAATCGCTCGTCTACAAGAGGTTATGTCAATAAGGTTTGAGATGAAGAAGTTGGGTGAGCTTAACAACTTCCTTGGTTTGGAGGTTGAAAGAGTAAAGGATGGAATATTCATCGGCCAACAAAGTTATGCAAGAAGGATTGTTGAAAAGTTCGGGGTACACGAAGGGAAGACACGTACTACTCCGATGGATGTAAACGTTAAGTTGAAGCGCGATGAAGGATCTCTGCTACCCAATCCTCGACCTTACCGATCTCTTGTAGGAAGTCTTCTGTACTTAACCATTACAAGACCAGACATTTCCTTTGCAGTTGGTCTTGTAAGTCGGTTTATGCAGACACCGAGGAAGCCACATCTAGAAGCAGCAAAGAAGATCTTGAAGTATGTGAAGACAACTCTTGGCATGGGTTTGGTGTATAAGTACAATGCCAAGGTCTCTCTCTATGGTTTCACGGATGCAGACTTTGGTGGAGATCTGGATGATCGGAAATCAACTTCGGGCTATGTGTTTCTATGTGGAGACACAAGCGTTTCATGGTGCAGCAAGAAGCAAGCAACAGTGTCGCTGTCAACCACTGAAGCTGAGTATAAAGCTTCAACACTGGCAGCTCAAGAGTGTATTTGGCTTCGAAGACTCCTTGAAGATTTGTTCGAGCCAATCAACAAGCCAGTTACTATCTATGGAGATAATCAGAGTGCTATCAAGCTGGCTAATAATCCGGTGTTCCATGCAAGGACTAAGCATATTGAGTTGGAACATCACTTCATACGGGAGAAGGTGCTTGATGGAACGATTGAAGCTTTAGAGGTTCGAAGTGAAGACAATGTTGCAGATATCTTCACCAAGTCACTACCAAAAGGTCAGTTTGAGCTACTTCGTTCAAAGCTCGGGATGGTTGACAAAATCAAGTTTAAGGGGGAGTATTGAAATTAAACTTGATTTTGGGTGAAGCTTAATTATGGGTTTGTAATCCAATTATCCATTATTGGACTAAACCCAAAATTAAGCCCAAATTCTTATAGATATGTGGATAAGATATTTGTGTAGAAAAATCTAGATTTGTATGATAAAAATCTAGATATTATGGTAGAAAAAATCTAGGAAGTAAGGAGGTTATGTAAGATATTTATGTAGAAAAATCTAGAGAATTAAAAAATATCTAGGTTAAGGAGGTTAGAGTAGAAAAATCTAGATTTGTGTTGTAAGATCTTTTGGAGACTATAAATACCTCCTCACCCCCTCATTTGTAACAAGTACAAAAAGTAGAAATAAAAGAGTGTTCATCATAAGTTCTACAATTCTCTTTAAAAGTCTTTCAAGTATTCTCTAATTGTTCTTCCATATTCATTCTCATACTTAGAGGTTTATTCTCTCGGGTCTCGGGTATTACGGTCTTGGGCTAGTGCAAAGCACTATCGGTGTTGGTTTCTTTACAGCTGCCGCATTCACCACCAAAGTCCGATCTTCTTTTGCTATTCGGACAAGATGGTGTCGAGGAGCGGCTAGGGTTTTTGCATAGCTAATCGTCGACGTCCTAGCTCTCAGACCGACATAGCTCTCGCAGTCGAGTCTTGTGCTAGCGGCAAGGCAGCAAGAGACGTTACACCTTGATGTAGCCATGAATTTGCAATATACACACGCGAAATTGAGATCCGAGATTATTAGGGTTTATAGGAGAAAAACAAAGGAAGTGTATATATGTAATCTTGCGTTAAATCTGAAGTTAGACTTCTACAACAAAATGCATATTATAATCTTGCATAAGTCTTTAAATTAAAGACTTTATGTATCTAGTCAACGGCTTACAACAAAGACAGCTTCGTAAGATGCGGTTTCCGACAATACACCAACGCTGCACCACATGAGAAAATAATAGAGAACATGATCACAATAATGAAAATTAAAATGAATTTGTGACATAGAAATCTACTTAATTGACAAAAGTTTAAAATCTAAACGACTATTTCTTTTGGTAGCCTGATGAATGCGTACGTGTATGGTTACACGGACCTAGGATAATTTTTTAGTGGGGTCAAATTATAAAAATTACCCTAAAAAGAAAATAAGATGGTTAATAGACTTATAAATTACAAGGGAAAAATCAAAATTATGGGGTGTCACTTGACCCCTATGATTGCACCTAGGTCCGCCATGTTTCTAAATAGCAAAACCCTTGACTGCGCCACTGTAAATGACTTTGTTGCATGGAATTGTTAGTGCAGTGTGTTTGGAGAATTTTGTGAAAGGGGAAGGACTCTTTGGATTCAGATCACTGAACAAAACTCTTTACATTTTGCAATAGTGATTGGAAATAGTATAATTAAGGACTACCAAGAGAAAAAGAAATGCAAAGCGAAAAACCAATGAGATTTGTGTGATTAATCTTTTGGGTGAAGCGAAAATTTAATGATTTTTTATTATGCGGAATTTGCTTATATCATAAGAAATTTCGGTGAACCATGAAATACTCAGAATTGTAATTTTTGTCATACATCTATATTATTAAAAGAGGTTACATTATAGAAAAAAACAGTTCTACTGTGTTATAATAGGTCATATACAGTTAAATGAATTAATACACCAATTATTACATGTATCCATATAATATAAAACTAATGGGTCATACTTTTAATTTTTAATTTTTAGTTTTGATTTAAATATAATTATTTGACAAAGCAAATAAATTGTTAAGTTTTTTGAGGATTTCTTCATCAAATTATTCAAACTATAATTATTTTATTTGGACAGATTAGTTGACGGGGTAGCCTACTTTATTTTTACAAATGTAAAATTACATTCTTAAAACTAAAATAATTATTTTATAAAATTAATGGTATAAATAATTATGTTTTAAAATTGTAACTATGGATTTATATATATAAATCGATAAGGATTCTATATAATCATACTATAAATATATAATTAATAAAAATTATATAGTATTATCAATTAATTCAAAATAAAATTATTAACATACCTCAAATTATAACTTGCACAAATATATTTTTTCAGACAAAATAGAAAAAATGAACTAAAAATATCATTAGCTCTTATAATATCTTAGAACTATATATTATATTATGAAAAAACTAAAACGGTTAAGATACCTTAAACTTCTAAATTTATAATATATATTATTAAAAAGAAAATTGAATATTTTTAAAAAATCCTGTCTTTAGGACGGGCCAGAATCTAGTTAACTTTTGAGAGGGAATGCATTATATAACCATGACTCAAACTATCTTATCTTATATAAATCAAATAAGATATCAATTTTCATTATCTCCTAATGATTTTCCACAGATTGGGCATGTGTAGTGGCTGCAAGTATAGTTTCTAGGTTTTTCATCCACTCTCTGCCTGGGATTTTTTAATATTTTTTATATAAGAAAACATTAATAATATTTGTTGAAATATTATTTTTATATTCATAATAGTATAAAATAATATATTTAACCACTAAATTTACATATTATGGATGAGTCAGCTATTTATATATATTTTTATTTAACATATTTTTCATTTGAATTATTTTTGATAAACAACTTATAGTTTATTTTTCGTATATTTAACAATACTCTAATTTATATTTATTAATTATATATTTTACATCATATATTTGTCAATAATTTATTTATAATAAACAACTTATATCTTTTTGTATATTTAACAATATTTTAATTTATATTTACTAATTATGTATTTTACATCATATAAACTACATTTTATGTTCTAGTGGTTTGAAAAATGAATTCTAACGTTTTTCTGTAACGTCAATATTTTTTGTGAATAGTTAATTATCTTATATTATAAGTTATTTTTACGTATATATTTATTTTTATAAATGCTTTGATATTAGATTCGAATCAAACATTTTAACCTTACAAATCTATCTAGAAGTACACAACTGTCATTTTAAAAATAATTTTTCTAATTATATATTTGTTAAAAAACTACAAAAGAAATATAGTTTTATATGTACATCAAAATCTATATAATTCTCAATATTGAACTAATTTTATAGCCTAATAGTTTTTCAATAAAATTTTAAAATATTTTTACAAAACTGACATATGTTTTCTTTAAATAGAATAATGCAATTTAATATTTTAGATTTTTAGAATTTCTGATGTATAGATAAGTGATATTTAAAATTTGCTATGAAATATTAATTTTATAGAAAATTTTAAATTTACAGAATAAATTCAATCATGTCGACAAACTAAATACAAACACTCTAGAACATGGTCTACTAATTTTGTTTTATATCACATCATATTTTTTTCTCATAAGCTCTAAAGGAATTTTTTTTCTTCAAAAAATCGATCAAATCGCTTAATAAATATCATAAACTCAATATATTATTTATTTGGTTGAGTAGCTCTAAAGTCTAATATTAAAATTATCATTAGTTTACTCTGTTCAACTTATAATATTCGTCATTACGTTTGTGTGTTTTACAGTTAATTACAATATTGCATAATATATTATATAAAAAAAATATTTAATAATAATAAGCATTTAAAGTACATATTTTTAATATAATCTCATATCCATTATATTCAAATACTAAAAAGTAAAAATATATGAATCAATTAAAACTCTAAAAATATACAAAAATATAATTAACTTAAGATGATAATTTGGAATGTTTAATTAATTATTTCAAAGCTAATATAAACAATTTTAAAACTATATAATGACAATTATATTAGTATAATATTTAATTTTTTAATTTAATCAGCTAAAAAGTATATAATTTCAATCTTTTTAGTATAACCAAAAAATAAACACCAATATTATGTTTGATCTATATTTTTTTTGTCACCAATATTTATTTTAAGTTATATATGGTGAATTATATAATTTTAATTATATTAAGGGCAATTCTCAAAAATACCACACTTTCATGTTTTTGTGACAAAAATATCACACCAAGGTGAAAATGACAAAAATGACATTTCTTGAAGAGAAAAAAGACTATTATACATTTATTTTCATATGTTTATTTTCAATCCCTTAAACATAAACCCTAAAACCCAAAATCTAAACCCTAATTAATGACTTTTGAACCCAAATTTATTAGTTTAATTATCTTTAAACCATTAAATAAATGTTATTTTGTCATTTTCACCTTGGTGTGATATTTTTGTCACAAAAACATGAAAGTGTGGTATTTGAGGGTATTTCTCTTATATTAAATTATCAAATATTCGTAATATAATATGGGGAATTCTCAAAAATACCACACTTTTATGTTTTTGTGACAAAAATACCACACCAAGGTGAAAATGACAAAATAACATTTTTTAAGAGAAAAAAGACTATTATACATTTATTTTCATATGTTTCTTCTCAATCCCTTAAACCTAAACCCTAAAACCCAAAATCTGAACCCTAATTAATGACTTTTGAACCCAAATTTATCAGTTTAATTATTTTTAAACCATTAAATAAATGTTATTTTGTCATTTTCACTTTGGTGTGGTATTTTTGTCACAAAAACATGAAAGTGTGGTATTTGAAGGTATCATATAATATTAGGTTAACTTTTTATTAATAAAAATTTATAGATATATTTCTTGCCTTATCTATTTGTTTTTAATATTCTTATATCTAGTTATTTATTAAATTTATTCTAAGTTTTTTTGTCACCATTGTATATTATATATAGTTAATTATACAAATGAGATAATTATTTTAAATTAAAAAGTTTCCTAATCTATATTAAGTTGATTTTTTATTTAATAGAACTTTATAGATAATTTTCTTATCATATATTTCAATTAGGAAGTTTCTTAATCTAATATTAAGTTGACTTTTTGTTTAATATAAATTTATATATAATTTCTTTATCTTGTGTATTTTATATTAACAATACAATTAAAAATTTTAGAAAATTTCTTAAACTTTAAATGTTGATGTGGAATATTACTATTGGTTGTTTTAAAATTTCAAGCCTATGTGGACACTCTTAAAGCACTATAGCTTCAACTTTTATATATTAATAGATCACATATATATATAAAAAGGATAGATTCCTAGCATTCTGAAGGCATCCACGTCATCTGCCAGGTAATAATTCATCCTCCAATCAAATGTGTCCTACCAATTCCTAAAAAAACTTTTCCGACGGAACATAAAAAATGACAGGACATAAAAAGAAAAAGAGATTTGGGTCCAAAAACATAAAAGATAACTTAACAAACAGAAGCCCAAAAAACTTTTCATAACAAAAAAAAAAAAACTGAGCCTTCATTAAAAGCTGCGAGAGCTGAATCGGTATGTTCTTCTTTACACTATCGACGATAGACGGAACGATTTATGCCCTTCCTATCCGCCGGCGTCTCCTGCGCTTCTTCATGTTAATGTTAACTCATCTCTTCAATACCCATTACCTCCCCACGGTAAACCTCCCTCTCGCCGTTTCATGTCTTTCCCTATAAATAAAACTCCAACGACTCCAAATTTCACACACTTTGATATATTTTACATATATGATAATATGATTGTAGCAAATTGTCTAACTGATTAGGGAACTTTGGCTCAGGTATGAGTTTCCGAAAGACCGATCTTTAATAGCTGAGATTACATTCTCTCATGTCATTGAGTTTTGGACAAGCGAAAGAGAAGGTGGGTACAGTCCTGAAGAAGAACGTTGGACATGTTGTATAGCCAATTTTGCTAAATCTTGCTCTGGAAATCCAAGTTTGAATCTCCTTCCCCGAGCTAACCACGAAGAGAGCGTCGTCCTTTAGCATGCTAAAGTTTGATGCTTTCATCAAGAGCTCTGCTAAGTTCTTTTTTTATTTTCTTTTTTATTTACTGCAAGAGCTAAGTTCTAACATATATTTAGGCTTTTCACATTTGCTTCCCTCTTCATTTTTGTTCTTAGCATAGTTGGTTAAGTGGTTAGACCATGGTTCTAGGATTGGTTCCGCATACCAAGATTGATTTGTACTTGTATACTACAATTTGATTCGGTAGTTTCGTCTCCGATATATATAAACGAAATGTTATAATGATGTATAAAATACGGAGAGTAGTGATTAACCAGCTAACCAACCAAAAGATACGATTCATAATTTAATACAAACATATATTATATTTTTTAGAAAAATGTAATGTCAATGTCAAAGATATTAGGAATAGGTAAAAGAAAAATAAAAAATAAAATCGGGTATATGGGTGACTACAGAAACTGGAGGGAAAATATATTAAAAATGCTCATATACATACAATTGAAAATAAATAAAAACAGATATGGTATATGTATGAAAAAAGATAGAGAATAAGTTTTGTTTAGATAGGAACTCAAAACACAAATATAAAATAATTTCACCCATAAAAATAGATAATACTAAAAATAGTAGTTGGACTATCATACACAAAATAATTGACAGTAAAACCCAATTACAAAAGCTTTATTTTAAACAATTAAAACCAATATAACAAAAAGATATCTAATCACAAAATTTATCTTTAAAAAAAACTATAACTCAGTTGTAAGAAATGATTACTAACAAATTTACAACTAGATACTGTACTTAAACAAATAAAATCTATAAATTCATAAATTAAACTATCTCGACCTCACATAAATGAGATACTCTTTAAAGTCCATATTAAATTTAGCCCATTCATATTTGGTGAAAAAAGAACAAAAGAAAACAAAATTACGTCTTCGAGCAATCAGAAGAAACGTATCACAATTTATAACAAGCTACAATAAAAAATTCCATGCATACGACTTCGACCGCATAACTGGCATTTTTGAATAGTTTATTTTTAAATAGGTACATTTAAAATATATATATGTGTATAAATATAAGTATAAAGAAATAACTACAAAAAAATAATATAAACTGACACGACCAAGACCGAAATATGTAATGCTTTTTTGTAACTATGTACGAGAATATATAACATATATATCATATCTAAAACTCATAAAAGAACAAAAATATATATATAAAAAAAAAACAAATTCATAACAAAGCCACATGTAACACACACAAATGACCCATAGATCACAAACTATATCTTCCTAACTCTCTCACCCTTCTGATTATTTTAAATTACACATTTTGTTTGGGTTATTAGACAACCTACACAAACAAATAAAATATAGTGATCAGGAAAACAAATAATAACATATAGCTTTTGATCGTTCTTTGGTTGCAGAATCATGGAGATGATCTATTGATAACACTAAGGACTTTTAAATTGAACAGGGCTGCTAAACTGGGGATGAAACTGGAATCGACCAAAAACCGAGCCAAGACAATAATGGGTCCTATCCTGGCGATCAAATACGACGAGTCGAGAAACCATAAAGTATGGTTCAACAACATGGTGGCTGCTTACACAGGCTGGGAGGATAAGCGGAACGATCCAAGAAAGGCTGTGACTTTTGGCGACGGAAAGCCTTTACCTGCAGATATAGTCCACGACTGTCTCATGATCCTCGAGGAGGAATGTATAGCTGTCTCGCTCTTTATTCTTTTGTTTTCTGTATCTCTCTCGCATTGTTTCACCAGCTATAAAGATTATGTTTGACATTGGTGGTCTTTGTAATGACTAATAACAATCCATGAAAGCTTGATCAATATATATATATATATATATATATATATATATATATATGCATGTGTGTATATATGACGTTATGGAGATAGAATTTGAAGAAATTGAAACGGGGCCGCTCATCAAAAAAACTCTCTCTAGGGTGAACTCTCTCCTTCTCTCGTTCTCCTAGGCGGCCGCCGTTTGCTCCGATCTAAATGGCCGGCTGCCTTAGGAGCTTCAGTTACCACCTTGCGTTTACCTACCTTCACAAACCTTTTCTAGATCTCTCTAGTTGTTCGAAATCTCTGTTGCAGTGGATGACTATCTCCTCGTGTTGGAATCCCAAAGTTTGGCGCATCTCGGATCCGCAGTTACAGAGGACGACTTCACCTCCTCCGACGGTTCCACCTAACCCACCGGACCCTCCAGATCCGCAGGATACTCCGTCTCCACTGTCTCCACCGTCCCCACCGTATCCACCGCCTCCTTACCAACATACGACCTCTTCTCCACCGCATTGTATCGTCTTTACGACATCTCCGCCTGCTCCGCCACCGTGCTTTTCGCCTCCCCCCGTCACCCCATCTCTAACCTCCACTGGAGCTTGCCAAAGAGTGATGGTCAACAACCTCCGACAAAGTCCCGCTCAGATCTTTATATCCATGGTGTTGTCGGAGCCCCTTTCGAATCCTCCTTTACTCTGCCTCATGGTCTCAGATCTCATCTCCCCACGGACCACACGTCCACGGACCACACGTCCTTCTTTGCCGTTGCTGCAACTCAACGTAACTTAGGTCATCACAACTGCGGCCAGCCTTCTCGGGTATACCGAAATAGAATCTATTACTCTCCCCGATGATCTCTTGCTACAAACCAAGAAAACTTACAGTGCCTTTGAACCTCACGTTTACTCACCGATCATGGCTGAAGTTCTATCGATTCTATCAGCCCTCAAAGACGCTAAGGAGCTGGGTATCTCATCAATCTACCTCCAATCAAACGCTCAGGTTCTACTCTGAGCTATACTTTCGCAAGAGAACATCAAGGAGATCTCCGGATTGCTCAGTGATATCTACACTCTTGTCCTTTCCTTTTCTTCTGTAACTTTTCAATTTCTCTCTCGATCAAACAATGGCGAAGCTGATGAGCTAGCCAAGGTTGGGCTTCGAAACCCATGTAACTCTGCTTTAGCCCACTAGGCCTTTGTTTTAATGAAATGCTGTTCAAAAAAAAATGGAGATAGAATTTATGCTAAAGGACAAAGAATACAAACACAATGAGATAGATTCTGAAAGCTTATGGCACAATATAATTGAAGATTCTTGAAGACCCTTGAGGAGAAAATAAACTTTTAACAAGGTTGACGAGATATATTATTGAAAAGATAAAATAGAACTGGTGTGTGAACTGAATAACTAACAAAAATTTCCAAATAGTTCATATTTTTATTAATTAAAACACTTTTGAAATTAAGAGAATCAATCAAAAGAAATTATGAAATAGTTTCAGAAATGAAAGAGATAACCACTTGCTAACAATTTTAAGTAAATGAAATAAAACAATGGCAGAGTTAGAGAAGCATCATAATTGTGAGGATGTTTATACTTTACAGTGTCGTTTGTGAGAACTTTTTGTTCGGTAAAATCTTTTCTGTTTTTAGTATGTTTTCAAATAAATATTATGTTATTGGAGCCAGATATACTTAAACCTAACATATCTTTTTTTTTTGGACAACCGAACATAACATATCTAAAAAAAAAGTGATAAAACAATCTAGCATGAGACATTCTATCCTATAATATATTAACAAAAAGTTCCAAATAATCGATTTAAAGCTAATATATATTCAACCCAAATTTTTAAATTTACTGTCACCTTAAGTCTAATTATAACAAATAAATTATATTAAAATAATATTGTAACATTATATAAAAAATTGGAAATAATATATTTAAACCAATCCGCGCGTACGCGTGGGGAAATCCCTAGTTATATAATAAATTTAATAGCAGAATATTTAAAAGGTATTATTCCTAAAAAAAAAAGGAAACAGAATCATAAAAATTTATTAAAAAGTAAAGACTAATCCTAAATAGGAAATAGTTGTATTTATTATTAAAAAAGAAGATTGATCAGAAAAAGAAAAGGATTATTATTTTTTAACAGCGGAATAGCTAAGCACACAACTGGCTCATGTCCCTATGTTAGGCGCAATGACTATCGAAGCTGCTAATCCTCCTCAGTTGGCAAGTGATGATCTTAATTACAAGGAAATGTATCTCGAGACTCAAACCAAGCTCATACAAGCGACAACTAAGATAGACGACATGTCCTCTCAGGTTGAAGATGCAGTGTTTTGGAGCAACCTTATGCGCACCATGTACCCCAACCAAATCCCACCATCCCAGCTTGGAAGAGAAGGTGCAGCCGAGTAATTTCTGGTAAGTTACAGAATGATCTTTCTGTGTTTGTGAAATATGCAATGTATGGTATTGCTTCTGAGTTATTGTTTCTGCAAAACGCTTTCTTTCTGTTATGTAAAAGATGCTCTGAGACATCTCTTTTGGTTTGTAATATTCTGTTCGTGACAAACTTTAGGTCACGCTTATCTTTGTAAAAGATGCTATGCTATTATGTTTGCTTTGTAATATATAAGTCAAATTTGCTTCTGTTAAATACGAGTAGGAAGTTTATCATGATCTAAAGTAGGTTTTGATTGTACAGCTTTGTAATCGGATGTTATCAATGTGTAACCAAAATTAGTTAGGAAAACTGTTTTAATTAACCTATGTAAATTCCGACTAAAATCATGAAGACGTTGTTTAACTAAATTCTCAGAAATGACTCAGAACTAATTCCGACAAGATTTAAACCGACAATAAGACAACGATTTTCTGAAAAACATAGATCACAGATAAATGGTCGTTATTTTATCGGATACTTTCGACTATTTTAACCGACGTAATGGCGACTATATTACCGACAAAAATTTCCGACGACTCGTACCATAAGAAACACGTTGTCATTTACCGAGATGTTAGCGAGAAAAGTATAGTGACGCAGGACCGAGAAACTGTTCTGACAAGTCGAATCATGACAAAGTCGTCGTTATGTTCCGACGAACTATACTGACAAAATTTTCCGAGAAAAATTTATCTCGGTAACTTCCGACGGATTTCTGACCGACCACCGTTTCCGAGCGTCGAACGGTGACAAAACCGTTTTTCTCGGAACAAAGTCAGAAGATGTGTTCTCTGTCCAAATGCCGACAAAAACCACCGTCGCCTAGTTGGCCCGTTTCTTGTAGTGTTTAATAAATAGATTATTCCTTACAAGAAAAAAATTCTAATTAGAAAAGGAAATAAAATTATTGAAATTTTATTAAAAGGAAGATTAATCCTAAAAAGGAATTACAATTATTTACATCTATATAAAATTTAAGCAATATCATTATCTTTCACCAAAGATTATAATAGAACTAAGAAGAAGAACATTACAGGGATATATTCAATCTTGAATTTGAAAAGTTTTGTAGATGATTTGATTTTTAATGAGTTTTGAGATGATTTTGGGTGAATTAGGTAAGTTGCAGTGATTTTAGATAAAAAAACTCTACAATTCCATCTAAAACCATGGAATTTGGATTTTAATATTTTTAACTAAGAAATTTCACCAAAACACTTCCAAATCCCAACAAATCCCCTGGAATTCATTACTTAAGATATTTCCAATAACAGTATATGTGAGAGTACATTTTAAAATCACAAGTCCAATAACAGTAGATTTTAAAATTCATGTTCCAACAACAGTAGATTTATCATTTTAAAACAAATCACATCAGATCCTTAATTGAATACACACAGACATGTGTTATAGGTATTTTTTATTATATAAAATTTGGTTCTTAAAATTTCCGTCTTTTTTATATTTCTTCCAAAATTCATGTTTTTCTATTCTCTACCATCTTAATTTCTGATTGTGACTTTTTAAAAAATCTTGTCCAATCGAGAACAACGGTTTCAAAAAAATCTTACACTTAGCTGACGGAAATTTACTACTGAAATTGCAGTGATGATCGTCTCTCTTTGAGGGTGTGCTATTGGGAACAACAGTTTCATCATATCAATATTACAACCAGCTGACGGAACTTCATTGGACCTGCAATGATTGATTAAGTTGTGTCTTTGGTTTACTTCTTCATCAGTTGATTCTAGGTTTTTAAATGTGAGATTGAAAATCTGATGGTCCTTTATAATCTGTTCAGCGTTTGTGTTTCTGCTATTTTGTTGCAAACAGCTTTTGTACAAGCCAAGAGGCTCATTACCATCAAATGGGACATTCAAGAAGTTTTTGGTCAGGAAAGATGGTCAAGAAATAGATTGTGCTTCAATTTTCACTGCCAAAGCCCCTAATTTTGTTATCAAGAAAAGGGGATGAGAAATTTGTTTTCTCTAATAGCCTGTTCGTTTTACGAACGCTGGTCGCAGCTGCTGCGATCGAAAAAAAAGACCTGCAACAGAAGCAAGTTTAATGGTGTCCTGAAAAAAGTAGTTGCTGACTAGGATCCTGTTCGTTTGGTGAACATGATGAGATTTCTAGACGCAGCGTCAGAACGCAGTAATTAGATGCAGTAGCTCGACGCTGTTCGTTTGCGATTTTGGTTCATGCGTTCAAAAATTATATATGGATACAGTTACGTTCGTTTCGTATTTTTGCATTTATATCTTGACGTGTTTGGTGTCAAATGCCAATAATACCCTTATTTTTTCCTTTGGTTTAAACAAACATAAACAAAAATAAATAGCAAAAATTATTTTACAAAATGAGATTTTGTGTTTTACACAAGAAAACGTCATCTTGCAGTTTTAACAAAAAAATAAGATTTTCAGAGGAAAACGAGAGTTTCAGGTTTTGGCGGAAAAACAGAGATTTCCTGGTTTTGGCGGGAAAACGAGATTTTCAGAGTTTGGCGGAAAACGAAATTTCACGGTTTTGGCGGGAAAACAAGATTTTCGGGTTTTGGCGGGAAAACAGGTTTTCCAGGTTTTGGCGGGAAAACGAGATTTCCCGGTTTTGGCAGGAAAACGGGATTTTCGGGTTTTGGCGGGAAAACAGGATTTCCCGGTTTTGGTGGGAAAACAGGATTTTCAGATTTTGGCGGAAAACGGGATTTTCCGGTTTTGGCGGGAAAACGGGTTTTCCAGGTTTTGGCGGGAAAACAGGATTTCTTTGGCGGGAAAACGGGATTTTGCGGTTTTGGCGGGAAAACGGGATTTCCCGGTTTTGGCGGTAAAATGAGATTTCCCGGTTTTGGCGGGAAAACGGGATTTCCCGGTTTTGGCGGTAAAATGAGATTTCCCGGTTTTGGCGGGAAAACGGGATTTTCCGGTTTTGTTGGGAAAACGGGATTTCCCGGTTTTGGCGGGAAAACGGGATTTCCCGGTTTTGGCGAGAAAACGGGATTTCCCGGTTTTGGCGGGAAAACGGGAGTTCGCGGTTTCCGGGGAAAACGAGAGTTTTCGGTTTTGGCGGAAAAACAAGATTTTGCGGTTTTGGCGGGAAAACGGGATTCCCGGTTTTGGCGGTAAAATGAGATTTCCCGGTTTTGGCGGGAAAACGGGATTTCCCGGTTTTGGCGGTAAAATGAGATTTCCCGGTTTTGGCGGGAAAACGGGATTTTCCGGTTTTGTTGGGAAAACGGGATTTCCCGGTTTTGGCGGGAAAACGGGATTTCCCGGTTTTGGCGAGAAAACGGGATTTCCCGGTTTTGGCGGGAAAACGGGAGTTCGCGGTTTCCGGGGAAAACGAGAGTTTTCGGTTTTGGCGGAAAAACAAGATTTTGCGGTTTTGGCGGGAAAATGAGATTTTGCGGTTTTGACGGGAAAAGGAGAGTTCTCAGTTTTGGCGGGAAAACGAGAGTTTTCCTGTTTTGGTGGAAAAACGAGATTTTGCAGTTTTAGCGGTAAAACTAGATTTTCCGGTTTTGGCGGGAAAACCATATTTTGCAGTTTTGACGGGAAATGTTGTTATTGTGTCTTTGATAAAAAAATTATTATTTTGTTGTTTATGTTAAAAAAATTGTTTTTATCATTTTATAGATAAAATTGGGGTTATACATAAGGGTATTTTTGACTTTAGTAATTTTGGATGAGTTTGGTGTAGCGAGACGCACCAAATAAACTCAGCGAGAAATCTTGATTTTTCTGGATGAGTTTTGAAAACGCGTCTTGGTACCGCTTCGAGTTCATGCTTCTAATTTGCATTAAACGAACATCAACATGCATCTGCATCTAGATAACGCGTCCAACTCACTAAACGAACAGGGCCTAGATAATTTGAGACACAAAAAAACAGTAGTCGCTGCCGCTGATATTATCAACGTCCGGTTTTATGAAATTTAGCTGCCGCAGCGTCTGATCTACAACCTGATATTGTTCCGCCGGTGGTGTATCTTCTGGGTTTACAGACGTAAATTTTGGCCGCAGCTGCTAACCGCAGCGTTCGTAAAACGAACAGGGCTTAACTTAAGCTATGTTTTGTTATTGTTGTCAACGGACGTTTCAGTCGAGAGAGCAATTTAGATTCTCCATGTATTTCTAGTGATATCAGAATCACTACTATGTTCTGGATAGTTGCAGAATTTGGTTTCTAGATGCAATTTTCAAAGAGTTGGAATGTGAGTGACCCATGCCAGAACTGGTACGACATGGCATCGATTGTATAGAGTAGCATCATGACCATCAGCTTTATGTCCAGGAACCTGACCGGTTTTATATCTTCAAGGTTCGGAGACCTTACTTGTCTTTCGATGATTGATCTTTCTCACAATGGCTTGATTGGCAACATTCTTATCGAGTTGCATACCAGGTTGAAGCTGACGGTAATGGATGTTTCCTATAATGACCTTCATGGGAAAGTTCCACCATTTAGCAAAGAAGTTATGAACGCTGAAAGCAACCCACAGATTGAGACCGATCGCATTTATGTTTCTTCAAAAACAGAGAACAAGAAAACATCAACCACTGTGGGACTTCTCATCGGGATTGGGGTTGGATTGCTGCTCGCTGGCATAGTAGGAGGTATTGTTTTCTACTTCGTTATGAGAACAATGCGTTCTAACATGCTGACAGAACCGAATGAAAAGGTTGCAGGACAAGCTTTGCTCAGAAAGAGCATGAAAATTTTGGAGAGCATGAAATCTCAAGCTTTGCTCAGAAAGAGCATGAAAATTTTGGAGAGGCTTGGGAGAGATTCAATGGCTACACCCTTCAATGTCCACACCATGGTTTCTCCAAGGAAAGTCTTCTTACAACACTCTATAGAGGAGTTCTTCCTAAATATAGGATGATGTTGGATACAGCAAGCAATGGAAACTTCTTGGGACTTTCTGAAGCTAATGGGCTACAACTTGTGGAGAATGTCTACCAAAGCAACTCAGCTTATGGGGATGATTATGACAGAACATCAATGGGAGGAGGTGATGATCAAAGGAAGCAGATTCTAGCCCTCAATGAGAAGATGGATAAGCTGCTTAGTGCCAACCAGAGGTCTGTCAACTATGTTGGTGAATTTGATCAAGGACAAGGGTACCAAGAGAGTAATGTTCAGATGACACAAGATGGCCAGGTGGAGATAAACTACATAAGAGGACAAGGGTATCAACATGGTTTCAATCAGAATTATAAGAATCATCCTAATTTCTCTTATAGAAATCCCAATGTGGAGAACCCCCAAGATCAAATCTATCCCCAACCTAGACCTCAAGCTCAAAATACCCAACAAGGAAACCTCCAACAACAGCCTTTCTACAACAATCAAGCCTTCAGGACAAAACCTTTGAACCCAAACCCACAACAAAGGTTTTATCAAGACCAAGGGCAACAACAACAACATGCTCAGGGCAATTCTTCCAACTCCCAAGAGGATACGAATGCTTTGCTAAGGCAACTATTAGAAGGCCAAGGAAGATCAGCTATTGAGCTGAACACCATGAAGAGTGAATTCAATGCCAAAGTTGAGAACTTGCAGCAGCACATCAAAACCTTGGACAATCAATTGGCTCAACTTGCACAAGTTCCCTCTACCTCCAAGAGACCAATGGGTCACCTCCCTGGAAAACCTGAGCTTAACCCTAAGGAGTTTTGTAATGCCATCTTCTCCAATGATGGATATGAGGTAAAATCCCCTCCTCCTCCCAAAGCTATGAGAGACATCAAACCTGATGAGAATGAACAGGCAGTAGAAGAAATATCCAGACTTATTCATGGTTTTAGTGCTGAGAATTCTGTTGTTGAGAAGGTTGTGAAAGTTGAAGGAAAACCTAGGGAAAGGAAAGAGGTCACCAAGAACATTGAAAAGACAGAATCTCCTGAGGTTGAACCTTATCCTTATGAGCCCAAGCTTCCATTTCCAGGTAGATTCCTCACTAAAGTTCAAAGAAAGTCATCTCCAAGTTTAGGAAAGATATGAGTGATATTGGTGTTGAGCTGCCTAATATGGGGAATATGCATGAAGCTCATCTCCAAATGATGCTTATTAAGGATATTCTAGCAAACAAAGAGAAGGTAGAAGAGATTATGGGAATCTCTACATTCACCAAAGAGCCTCCAGCCAACCCCACCTCCCTTCCCAAGCTTGAAGATCAAGGGAAGTTTACAATACCTTGTTCTCTTGGATCTTTGAAGCTTGATGATGACCTTGCTGATTCTGGTGCTAGTGTGAATGTTATCTCTCTTGAGATGGTTCAGAGTCTAGGGATCAATGACATGAAGGCTCTTACATCTTCTATCATGCTTGGGGATGCTTCTTCTAAGTCTCCCCTTGGAATCATCAAAGATTATCCTATGAAGGTTGAAGATTGCACAGTCCCAATAGATCTCACTGTTGTGGAAATGGCTGAAAATAGGAAAGTTCCTTTGATCCTTGGCAGACCATTCCTTTACACAGTTGGTGCCATTATTGACTTCCCCAACCAGAGAGTAACCCTTCATCATATCAACAGCAAGGTCTCCTACCCACTACATTCTTCCACTTCTCACTATTGTGGAACAATAACCATTGTGGACACCAAAGCAGACAGAGCTGAAAAGGTTGAAGTTATGAATGTGGTGAAGGATCAGTCTCCAAAAGCTGAGGGTGCAGAAAAAGTTTTACATGGTGAATGTCTACAAGGAGAGTGTGATGAGCACATGGGATGTGCTAAAAAAGAGGAGTTGAGTAGAGCTACAAAGGCTACTCATGAGGACAAGAAGAAGATAAAAGGACCTCAGCCTCCCTCTATTGATCCATCTCCAAACACTCTTAGCTTACACCCCTTGAAGCTTAAGGATGGATACATTGAGTACAAGATCAAGTGTCAAGGAAATTCTACACCATTCTCAAGTGTCAAAGCACTCATCAGTCCTGAGTTTCAAGGAGATCCAATCAAGTTGCAAGAGCTTCTCTCTCAAGTCCTGACCATCAATCTTGAAGGCAGGCCAGGTCTCAACCCTCACTAGCAAGTGGAAGGAGAGTCAAGCTAGTGACTTTAAACAAGCTCACTTGGGAGGAAGTCCCATGAATATCATTTTCTACATAGTTTTCAATTTTTTTTATCTTCTTTTAAGTGCTGTTTTTATCTCTTCAGTCTTGTAGAGTTGGTCAATGCTGTAAACACCAAGTTTGGGGGAGTTTCCATGTTCCACTCATCTCTCACTTGCCCTCTCCAGCTCAGTCCACTTAAGGTAACACTCCATGCCCTGCTTTTCATTTTTTTCTTTTGTGTTTAGGTCTTCTCTCTCAAGTCTACTCTCACACAAGGGACTGTGTGAAGTAATTTTGGGGGAGAGACCTAGTATTTGACCTAGTTTTTTATTTTTTTTGTTTTATCTTTTTGAGTCTGCATGTGCATTGTTAATAGGTATGAATTCTTGAAAAACAAAAAAAAATTGAAAATTTTCAAAAATACAAAAAAATGCATTTGGATCATCATTTTTCTTTTGATTATAGGATTAAGTCTAGTTTCATTCTAGGTTGCATTTGCATATGCATAGTGGATAATGATGAGTTTGCCTTGTAGAAGTTCACATTGGAGATTGAGAATTATGCCCTTGTTAGTAGTTATAAGTTGCTTGGACTTCCTCTAAAAAAAAAAGGTTCCTTGAAAACTCATATCATTGTGAACCTTGCATGATCTCCAAAGCATCCTTGTGAACTAATTGACTTTAATTTGAATCTAATTCTCTTGCCAAGGGGCTTGAAATGCATTCTCTTGGATAAGGCTTGGGTTTTCTTTTCCATTTGCCACTCTTATGCTAACCCAAGCATTGCTCCTCTCCCTTGAACCCTGAATCTCCTTTCTAGACCAACATTAATTTGTTTGAGTGAGGCCTTTTCCTTGATAGCATTTACATGTGCAAAAACTTGAGAGTATTGGGGTTGACAAAGGTTGTTCTTCATTTTGGCTAGCTAGAAAACCTCATTAAGCTAGCAATTAGGTGGGAAGTGAGATGAGAAGGTGTTTAAGGATATGTTATGTTGAGATTTGGGGAGTGAAATGAAGGAAAATGGATAAGTCTATGAAAGAAAAGAGAGTCTCTAGGGAATCATTCAAGAAAAGTGAGAAGAGTAAGCTCTATTTAAAAAAAAAGAAAAAAAAGAGAGAGATAACCCCTAAGTATTAAGAGATATCAAAGGAAGAAAGAAACATAGAGGGGAATAAACAAAAAAAAAAAAAGTCAGATGAAGAAAGAGCTAAGTGAAATACATGATCAAAATATTCTCTAGATGGCTAGCAAAGAAAATGGGACTTCATTGGGTGAGAGATATTCTTTTTGGGAAGTTTGGGTTTGATTAGTGAAAGAGCCATGTGCTTCAAAAGATTAGGAGATTTAAATCATTTCTAGGAATGGGTAGAGCAATGAGGATCAACCTTTGTATGCATAAGTTGTTCCCTTTCTTAGATAGATTTTGTGCAATGTCAAATGCTCCTTGTTTTGAGAGTTAGCCACCCAAAAGAGAAATTCTCAAGCCACGACAAAAAGCCTTAACCCAAACCAAAGGAGAATGATTGACACTCCCTTAGCAAGACTGCACTTAAACACTTTAATGAATGTAAAAGTTTGCTTTGGCTTGATTGCATGAGTTCTATTTGATATGTCTAGTTCATGCAATTTATAACTACTTGGAAGGACCTTAGGCTGAATCTCTTGTGTGAATTTTGTGGTTCTGAATCCACACCTTCAAATCTCTCTCTCATTCTTTTCTTTAGCTTTGCTTGAGGGCAAGCAAAGGATAAGTTTGGGGGAGTTGATATGTATAGATTTTAGTGATTTTAATCTTCATTTGTAGATACTTTTAATAGTTTTTACTTCCATTTAGGAATTATTAGGTTGTACATTCTTGCATATGTCTCTATTAGGTCATGGAATAGCTATCTAGTGGATTTGAAGGAGATAGAGTGGAGATAAGCCAAGAAAGATGAAGTTTTCAGCACATTGTTCCCACAGCGGGGTGATGCACCGAGAAGAATGTGGTCGCTGGGCTACACCGACACGATACACCGAAAGAATCAAGTCGCTGCGTGTTTCGAAGGCTACAAGGTTCCGACGACATACACTGATGTGATACACCGAGAGGAAATAGGTCGCTGTGTGACACCGATGTGATACACCGAGAGGAAATAGGTCGCTGTCCAAATTTAGGTTTTTTTTTTCTTATGCTTAACTATAAATAGGATGTGAACCTAATATTTTATCTATCCTAGAACCCTAGACCAAACTTGTAAACACTTTTAAAATTTTTGAGTTTATTGCAATTTTCTCTTCCAATCCTTATTTTTCTTCCTTATTTTCTTCTTTCTCTTTGTTTAACTCTTGATTATGCACATATTCATCATGGGTTTTGTGTTTATCAAGATGATTAGTGAGTAGTCATTTTCTAAGTTTTTGGGTTAAGTAGATTAGGGTGATTAAATGTTGATTAATGAAGCTTAAGGCTTAATCTAGAAGATCCTTGCTTATGGGTTGTGTTTAATGCTAGATTTGAATTGATCTCTCATAATCTAGACCTTAGGCTCTCTCATGCGTTAAAAGTGTTTGTTGAAATGTCTGAATGAAACCCTTAAGTGCTTAGTTTGCCTAACCAATGAGAGTTGATTTAGGACTCTTAGTGACTATTGAGACTTGTTTGAATGCATGTTATTCTTGTGATTGGCCAATGAGAGTTGATGTTGATTGCTTGATAGCATAGGGTTAATGCCATGAGAATGGGTTAGCTAAACTAGTGATCTTAGGTTAAAGGATCAGCATTTGTTGTTTTTGTTAGCTTCATTGATTAGCACTTGATCACCCAAGTCAATTACCTTAACCCAAAGGCTTAGTCTTTTATTTATTTGTTCAATCTCTTATCTTTTGTTTGCTTGCTCTGTTTTTTGGGTGTTTGATTTCACTTGTTTTGAAATTGTTATTGTAGGTTGATAACTAGATAACTCTTGAACCTTGATAGCACTTAGATTAGATAATTTCTTGGATCTTTAGTGAGTGTAACTTCCTAGGCATGGATTGAATCCTATTGCTGCAATGATATGAGTGGTGTAGGAAATTGATAGTGATCATAAAATCCTGCTTATCAGTAATTAATAATCTAACCAGCTAATATGTATGGTTAGAGTCATATATATATATTGTTTTTACAATTTTTGCCAAAAACTATCCTTCTTACTCATTTTGGATTTTATTAGATGTTATAGTAGAATTGTTTGCAGCATACAAAACATATGTTATCATTAATTGTAAATTTATTTTAGGATAGTTCGATAAAACTTTTTTCGGCAAAGTAAATTCATTTTGATGATGGTTGATTTGTATATAGACTTGTTTTTTTTAAGTAATAGTAGACTTGTATATCGATCAAATGTTTTTCAATTAGCGTTTGCATTATAAAATTCGTTATATTTAGTATACAAATTGACATATAAGTATACCACCAATGTTATAAACTTATCTAATTATATAAAACTTGGTTTCAAAGTTACTAATTAACACGATTGTATCATGTGACATCTTATTATTTTAAGATTTTGACACGTAACAAATAGAATTTTTTTTTTTTAATTCTCTAAGTAATTAATAAACATAATGTTCTGAAGCAAAAAAGGAAAATATAAAGATAACTGAAAAAATAGATTACCTAAAAGACATAGACATAATGAAATTTCTGAAGTAAAAAGGAAAACATACAATAATAACATGTGTCAAATAGAATAAAGATGATTACTTTTTTTAGTTCTCTAAATAATTTAATAAACATTAATTTCTAAAAAATTGAAAAAATATAAAGATTAAAAAAAAGATTACCTAAAGGACATAGACATAATGAAATCTATGAAATAAAAAGGAAAACATACAAAAATATTCATATGTATTGATGATATGACGGTGTCATTATATTTCTGAAGGAAAAATGAAAATATAGAAAAATGTATATTTTGAGATTAATTTAAAAAAAAACTAAAGGAAATAGACATAATGAAATCTCTGAAGTAGAAAAATATATATAAAAAATATCACTCTTCCGTTTATTTTAAGATATCTAAAGGAAATAAATATTTTTCCACAGCTGTCTCATACTTATTCGTCAAATCTTCTATGGAAGAAGGACAAACCAACATGAACTCACTCAACAACTCTGCATCACCTATCCGAGCCACGTGATGCAAAGGAGTAAACCTTCCTCTTTCCTTGATGTTGACTAAGCTTCGGTCCATTGCCACAAATCCTCTCACAATACGGCTGCGGTTGTTTTCAGGGCCAAATGCATTGGATTGAAACCTGACACATTTAATTTTGAGGCAAACGACGTCTTGTGAGTCATTCGTTCCATGAAAAAATGAGTTTGCCATTTTTCAGCTGCAATGTATAGTGGTAGTGGTGTCTCACAAAACGACACTCTATCAAAGTGACCAAGAATGTTTAACACAATTTCCACACATATTAAATCAATCAATCAGATTTTGACTATAAAAGAATTTCCTGAATTAAAAAAAATTATGTTTTCTTAGAAAAAAATAATAATTAAGTATTTCTTAGATAAAAATAATAATTAAGTATTTCTAATTCATTAAATTATAGGTTTTAGATAATTTAACAGAATTTTTAAAATTTAAAATATAAATGTATAAAAATTATGTTATACGGATTACGATTTTAGATTTCAAATATTTCATTTCATCCGCGTATCAAGCGGGACCTAATCTAATAAGTCTATATGTTAAGGTCAAAATAAAGATTACTCTCATTTGCCAAATTCTCAAATTCAAACCTAGTTGATGGATAATATAAGAATATGTACCAGACCAATCAACTAGTTCTGGAGCAAAATTCAAACATAATTCTGCACCTACTAATTAAGGTCAAAATAAAAGTTTCTGTTATTTGCCAAATTCTCAAATACAAACCCAGTTGAAAAAAGAGAATACTTTTCACTTAATACATATTCCAATTTAGAACATTATACAAATATTATACTTTAAATTTTACTAAGAGTGTATTTTGAATCTCTACTTTTAATTCAAAACATTTGCGATTTTGATATGTGATTATGTTACGATATATTGTTTACGGCTACCATTCTATCATATTCACCATACAGTTTGTAATACCCCAGTTCAGAGCGGAATAGCATAACGAAGCAAAACAGTTTTCGATGACTGATCAGGACAAGTTTAAAAATTATGGGACTTGGAGCGTAACTGCACAAGACAACAGAGAAGCCAGTTCAAAAGGATTCATGCCAAGAAAAATTCAGACGCGACCCAGAAAAATCATGAGAGTAAGATTTTGGCGAAGAAGGGACAGTTCAAGCAAATAAATCCGAAAGGATTAGGAGAACAATTTTAAAAATTCTGGATTTTTGCACAGAGGTACTCAAGACTCAGATGGAGCTATTGCCAAAGGATTCAGTCAAATAAAAATTCTCCTGTGAAAATTAAAAATCGGACAAGTTGGAATGATGAAGATTAGCAGTTTGGACAAAAAATTCATAAGTCGAGTTCTACTCATCTAAAACTTCTGAAACGTTTTGGAGGCACTAAAGGCATCAGGAGGAGCATTCAGAATCAAGCAGAGAAGTTTTTGAGCAACGGAAACAGGACTTACGATTTTAAGTTGCTGTAAGCTTCGATTTGGACACCATGGGAAAAGTTTTCACAGAATTCTTCTAGAAGGTGATCAAGCTAATATCTGAGTAAGCAGGTGTCATTTGGCAAGGGTTTTTTGTGGCCTAAGATCAGAGGTGGCAGCTGATGGAGGAGAGAGGTGGTAAAAATTAGTTTAATTATTTAAATAGAAGTTAGTGGTCTCCATGTGTCATTAGATTAAGGAGGATTGACGTGTCAACCCCTAGTTAACCCTCCACAACTATATAAACCCCTCCCCCCCAATCCCACTTCACTTGTCTCATTTTTTCTAGCAAAAACCAAAGCTTCCTTCCCTTAGTTATGTGTTAGAAGTGAGAGAGAAAGAGTGAAGAGGAGATCTGTGGTGATAGAAAGGAGTATCTAAGCCTGTGGAGTGTGTCTCTAGCCCTTTGAAGCATTTTAGGTGAGTTTCAGATTTAGGAACCCACTCCCTTACCCATGCTTTACTTTCAGTTTTAGAAATTAAATTGTTGATTGCTTGCTTGACTGTTTGCTTGATTGATTGTTGCATGTTTGATTTGTTGACTTTGATTGCTTGATCTGTGCATGCATGTTTGATTTGTTAAGTTTAATTACTTGATCTTTGCATACATTTTTGATTGATTGTGTGAATTGAATGTTGTTGCATGAGAATGATATACTATGAATTGTGGATGTGTGTTTGTGTGAAGTTTACTTGTGCAGGTGCTATCCGTGAGGTGACTAACAAGTTCTTGCAGGATGCACTCATGGTATAGCGTGATGAAGTAACTATGCAGCAAAGTGCATAACGGTGGAGTGTTTAGTCGTGAACTGAGTTTACAGATCAGTGGGCTAAGAAACCAGCTGGGAGAGGTGGCGGTTGGATGCACAACCGTAAGGTGTGTTATTCTCCCTACCGAGCCTTAACACGGATGGTGTGAGAGACTTGCCGTGATCTTCGGATCCTTTTGCACTCTCTCCACCGAAAACACATGGTCACCAGGTACAGAGAATATGCCTTGGAGTGAAGACTGGAGTTTGCGGAAGTGATGTGATGTTGTAAGAGGTTGTTGATATTGTGGTTTGGAGTTGTGTTGTTGTAGAGGAGTTTGATGTTTTGTTTTGGTGTGGAGATGGTGAGTCGGTCTGATTAACGGGTAGTCTTTCGGACTGAGGCGGAACCGTGAGATGCGGTTTAGTGGCGGTCTGTGCGTGATCCCCAACCTATGGCATCGAATGACAGAGAGGTAGGTTCCTCCACGGCATCGATGGACAGAGAGGTGGGGAAGCTCGGAAGTGAAAGGGTAGCTGCCCTGGCCGAGTGTACCCGACGGGGTACGGTGTTGACAGCTTTCCGGAAGAGGATGGACGGAGCTGGGGTCTGGAAACACTTGTGCGAAAGGCGGTGTATGGCCTTGTTTTGTGGTGATATTCCGGCTTGACGGTCTTCGTGATAGTCAAGTGCAGGGTATTCACGGGGATCCACGCCATACTTTGAGATCTCAGTGCCCACGCGTGTGTGTTATGGGTCATGAGAACGCAGACTAACGTTGTTTTTATGCTTCGGCTATTTACTTTATTGTTGCTTCAGCTATCTTTATTTGCTTCGGCTATGTTGTGCTTGTGTGTTGTTTGTTGCATGATGGGGACTGGGTTGGGTATCCTTGTTGTTTATGTTCTGAACTCACTGAGTAATCATCCCGATTACTCACCCATTTCCCTTCCCTTGCACATTCCCCATAGTAAGCTGATAGAGCGAGCGGCGGAACGTTAGGACATCGAAAGTAGTTTTCTTGACTTTTTGCAAAGGGCTCATTTGTAAAAGAATATGTAATGTTTTTCTTTCGGATTTCTAAGGTGATCACCGTACGGTTGTATTTGTAAAAGTTGGTTTTGAATTTTATAAATGGAATGAAATGTTTTATTTACTTGGCTGGTCTACTGATATTAGTCTTGTCCGGACTAACACAACTCGAGACCAAAGTACGGGTTGAAAAGCCTTAGGCAGCGGTCGAGAGGTAGTCGGAGCTAACTATCGGAACGGTTCTGTTTTCGGATCCGTCTTGGAATGAACTGATCTGTTAGTTAACTCCGAACTGTGACATCTCGGGATCGGCTGGGCTGGAGTGCGATCGTTCGTATTCTTGTTTGATTGTCGCTCGATCGCATAAGGGATTGACCTTGCATGTTCTTGTTTGATTGTTGTTCGGCCAGTCCTGTCTATTCCGATTCGGGGGTGTTACACAGTTATTTTAACAAAAGTTTTCACCGATAAATTTACCAGAAAATGATCTAAAATTATTTAGTCAAAAATGAGTTACGACAAAGAAAATATCAAATCACAAACAAGAATACAAATCTTTGTTGTTAAAGGAGTCCACATAGAAGATTTTACAAACGAAATTACCATAAAAGATAAATGTTATGTTTCCAGCATCCACTTATATGTATATAACATTATATATCGACGTTACATTATTCTTCAACGTTCCATGGTTGACGCTACAAACGGCGGCGTTCCTTTTTCCATGTTTCCTTGCCACCCTTTTCAAAGTAATAAAAATACTTTATATTACTACTGTAAACTGATTCCAATTATTTTTATTCTGATCGATGTAAATCAAGTGAATATTAATATTAATTATTTTGAACTTAAATAAGATTATATATTTAGTGTTTATTTTTAATAAGGAATTCTAGCTAGCGTTAATAATTTTCGGACACTTTATAAGCGAGGCTATCTATCTTATTTCCTGTAATTTTGTAATACTACTTAAAGAGAGATTTTCAGAAATACCACTTTGGGAGAAAATAGGAATGAGGCCTATACCACTTTTGTTTCTAGAAGTGGTGGTATTTTTGAAAAATGTACATCAGAAAGTGGTATTTCTGACAACCCAAAGACAAGATCTGAAAAACCTTGAGGTCGGAAAAACGAGAAGCTCCGTCCTGATCTCGATCTGATCCGATCCGGTCACCGGGGGAGATGGGATCCATAGATCCGACCCAAGGTGTTCCTCCTGAAATCCCAATCAACAACTCCCCCAGTAAATCCAAACACCAATCCTGGAGCTCGATGATTACTGGTAATCCTACCCCTTCCTTCAAGACAAATGTTGATCTTATTGATGGCGTTGCCCGTGCTTCAATACCTACGGAATTAAGAGAAAACTCTACTCCATTATGGTCCAACTTTGTGATTGGGCAATTCATTGGAGAGGCACCCCATATTGGTAAAGTCCATGCCACAGTAAACAGAATCTGGTCTTCAGGAAATAGAGACTCGAAGATTGATGCTCAATTCCTAAACCCCAAATCGGTTCTCTTCCGGATAGATGATCAAATCATGAGAGGGAGAGTCTTGAGAAGGCACTTCTGGCACATCGGAGACACGCCGCTAGTTGTTTAAGAATGGTCTCCAAAAACAATGAATCTGAAACCTGACCTGACTTCCATACCAATCTGGGTGGATCTGAAAGATGTTCCTGATCATCTTTTCACGGAACCTGGGCTACACTTTTTGGGAGATATTGTGGGAAAGTTCCAGAAATTACATCCAACAACAGCCAGATGCATCAGGTTAGATATCGCAAGAATTATGGTGGTCGTTAACCTGGAAAAACAGCTCCCCACGTCTATTGCACTAGAAGGTGAACAATCTATGATACGTGTTCTATACCCATGGTTACCTATCCGATGCACAAAGTGCAACATATGGGGACATAATGAGAAAGAATGTGCACAAATGAGACCAGGTTCACCAGAGTTACAGCATCAAGAAAAGGAGTCAGAAACTAATGAGGGAAAAGAGGAGAAAGAAGAAAACTCAGATAATGAAAAGAGAAATACCTGAAATCTGGAAACAATCAAAGAATCTCAAGTGGAATTGGATGCGGATGAAGCTGATGAACAAACATCAACTAGTGAGCATAAGCAGCCTGCAACGGATAAAGAAAGAGAAGCGAACTGGAATACGGTAAAGGGGAAATCAAGCAAATACTCACCCACCAAGGAAAAACATGTGCAAGAGAAAATCGACACACCCAAGGAGGACAATCAGGACATCAATATCTCCTCACCGTCTCGATTCTCTATTCTCCTGGATGGTCAAGAGGAAGATGAGGACCAAGAAGAGGGTGAATTAAGACTAAGCTCAGATGATCATGGAGCTGAACAAGTTACGCTTGAGTCCTTAGAAATTCCACCGATAAAAATAAAGAACGAAACATCGACAACAACAAGGAATTCCCAGCGTAGGCAGACTACTACAGCGACACAAAAAGACCAATCTCATGTCCAACAAAACAAAACAAAGAAGTCCTCCTCACGGAGGAACTGATCATCATGACGTCCTTCTTTGCGTGGAATACCCGTGGATTCAACAAAAAGCGCAAACAAAATACGGTACGTTCTTGGATACAAGACGCTCGCCCTACCTTTGGCTGTCTGTTGGAAACGAGAGTAAAGGAAGGACTGAGTACTCAATTCATCACTAGAGTTTTTGGGGGATGGCATTATGAAACAAACTACGAACATCACAGATTAGGAAAAGTTTGGCTTGTTTGGAATGACGAAGTCAAGGTCACGGTTCTGAAAAAAAGCGCACAAATGATTACTGTGGGAATGGAAACAATTCGTGGGGAGACATTCATTTGCTCAAGTATTTATGCCTCCAATTTCAGAGCGGATCGGCAAACACTTTGGGATGAGATTAGGCAAATAAAAAATCAGTATAACACCGCAACGCTCCCCTGGATCCTCATGGGAGACTTCAACGTTGTCCTGGCCTCAGACTAGCATTCTCGAGGAGTTAATAGCAGGGGAGATCAGTCAGCTATGGTTGACTTCCAATCGCTAGTTCATGATTGTGAACTTCAGGATTTAAGTTATGTTGGCCCGAAGTATACCTGGTGGAACCATCGAGATGGGGATCCCATCAGTAAGAAGCTAGACAGAGTCCTTGTCAATGGGTCTTGGAATTCTCTATTTCCGGATTCTTTCTCGACAGTGGAAACAAACGGCATCTCGGATCACGCCAGGTATGTGATTAAAATGGGCAATGTTATCCAAAAAAAGAAGAGGCACTTTCAGTTCTTCAACTATCTAACAAAGCATCCTTCGTTTCTGGATATTGTTGGTGAGTACTGGAATTCAACGGATAATCTGTACCACTCACGCTCTGCTGTCTATCTCTTTCACAAGAAGCTCAAAGCATTAAAGGCAAAACTCAGAGCCCTAAATAAGGAGAGGTATGGAGACATAACAAGGCGTACACAGATTGCTTTTAATGTTCTATGTGAGAGACAGAGACAAGCCCTGGAAGATCCGAATGCTGATACCTTTGCTGCAGAAGCCGCTGCAGCACAAGAATGGAATCACTACACGGATATTGAAGAAGATTTTTTCAGACAGAAGTCACGTATAAACTGGCTGCGACTAGGTGATCATAACACTGGTTTTTTTCACAAGGCAGTGCAGGCAAGGAGGGCACAAAACGCTATAAGAGCAATCACAACGGCTTCTGGGATCATTCTCACGGACCCAACAGACATAAAGGCTGAAGCAGTGGACTACTTCAGGTCATTTCTCCAGCAAAACAATGAGACAGAACAACCTAACGAAGGGGAGACAATTGAGAATGTGATAGATTACAGATGCTCTGATACTACGAAAGAGGAATTAACTAGGGAAGTGACATACGGAGAAATAAAGAATGCATTGCTGTCAATGCCATCAAATAAAACACCGGGTCCAGATGGATACACAAAGGAGTTCTTCGTTGCTGCATGGCCAATTGTCGGACGGGACTTCATCATTGCTATCCAATCATATTTTCAGACGAGTTTCATGCCACATGGAGCTAATGCAACAATTCTTACACTGATACCCAAAAAAACAGAGGCACTGACGATGAAGGACTATCGACCCATTGCTTGTTGCAACACTATGTACAAGGTCATATCTAAGATTCTTGCGAAGAGACTAAAGGATATTCTTCCCCAAGCTATACAGCCAAACCAGAGTGCATTCATCAAGGGGAGACTTCTGCTGGAAAATGTCCTGCTCGCAACGGAATTGGTCAAAGGATACCATAAAGAAAAAACAGCTACTCGGTGTGCACTGAAAATTGATATTGCAAAAGATTTTGATACAGTCAAATGGGAATTCATAACATCAACTCTCCATGCAATGGGGATTCCGGATATCTTTGTCAGCTGGATCAGAGGATGCATATCTACAGCAGCTTTCTCGGTAAATGTCAATGGGGAACTTGAGGGGTTTTTCAATAGCAACAGAGGACTGCGACAAGGCTGCTCTCTCTCACCGACTCTGTTTGTAATCGCCATAAATGTGCTCAGTCACCGACTAAATAAAGCAGCACAACAAGGAAAGTTTGGCTACCATCAAAAATGCAAAGATGCGGGTATAACACACCTGAGCTTCGCAGACGACATGATAATATTCACCAATGGATCGGCTTCATCAATAGCAGGTATCATCCAAACACTCCATCTCTTTGAAAAGGAATCTGGTTTGGCAATCAACCTTAGCAAAGCGGCTCTATATATGGGGGGAAAACCGAATCAACAAACTACTGATAGAGCAACTGAGTTGAATCTCCCAATAGAACAGCTCCCCATCAGATATCTTGGATTGCCTTTAACTACAAAGATGTCTCGCCTAGATTACGAGTCATTGATTGATAGAATCAGATCGAGACTACTTGCTTGGTCAAACAAATCGTTGTCTTATGCAGGACAATTGCAACTAATCTCGTCAGTGACTGCAAGTATCACAAACTTCTGGTGTTTTGCGTTTCGACTCCCTAATTCATGCTTAGAGACAATTGAAAGAATGTGTGCGGCTTTCCTCTGGTCAGGTTCTCCACATATAACAACAAAAAGTAAGGTTTCATGGGCTGATGTTTGCACACCTAAGAGAGAAGGAGGACTGGGTATTCGCAGACTGAAAGACACTACAACGGTATTTATGATGAAACTAATCTGGAGACTTCTAACTAACAAGACATCACTCTGGGTTGACTGGGTAAAAAGATACTTGCTAAGAGGAGCCTCACTATGGGATATCCAGGAAAGCACAACTAGAGGATCATGGATGTGGACTAAGATGCTCAAGATAAGAGATGTGGCATTCCGGTTTCTAAAGTATGAAATAGGAGATGGCGAGAGTACTTACTTTTGGTTCGACAATTGGTTGCCGGAGGGAACATTAAGACAAGTTCTGGGAGACCCGGGAAAAAGATGTCAAGGTATTCAACGACAGGCAAAAGTTGCAGATGTGGGGAATGATGGTCATTGGAGCCTACAACATCGACGGGGACAATTGGCTAGGAGACTGATGGAATTACTGGCCACGGTACAACCACCATCTACTTCAGCAGGACCTGATTGTGTTCTTTGGAATCAGGGCCAGGGAAAATTCGAAAGCAATTTCGTCTCCACTCGGACGTGGAACCAAATTCGTGAAACAAAACCGCCTGTGTCTTGGTCTCGTCTGGTCTGGTTCTCTCAGGGAATCCCAAGACATGCTTTCATTCTTTGGTTGGCATTTCTTGACAGGCTATCAACAGGAGCAAGAACAGCGGAATGGGGCCAATCAAGATCATGTATTCTATGTGGAGAAACAAATGAAACAAGGGACCATCTTTTTTTCGCTTGCCCGTACAGTTACACTATCTGGACAGCGCTAACAACAAATCTCCTTGGACACAGAACAACACCAGACTGGTCAGGTACAATAAACTCTTTATTGCACAACAGGCTGACTAAGGTTGATGGCCTTCTCCTACGTATGACCTTACAAACAACTGTCTACTGGATATGGAGAGAGCGGAATGGAAGGATACATAACCCCCAAATGCATGCGCCACTACACATCGCTCGTCTGGTCCACAAGGACATCACAAATAGACTTCAAGCTCTTAGAAATGAGGATGAACCAGCCCCAAGTCAGGCTACCATAAGATGGAATGAGACAACAACTCTACTTTAAGAATTTAAAAAACTTGTGTCTAAGACTTGATTTCCAGATTTTTTGTCTAAAATTTCCTATTTCTTGTGATTTGTGATTTTAATCATGAGATTGTATACCTTTTTTGTTGATAAATAAATTTAACATTTCAAAAAAAAAAAAAAGTGGTATTTCTCGAAATTTTCCCAACTTAAATTTGCTTTTTATCAATAAATGAATTTATTTAAATTTAAGTATAGTCTAGATATTATATTCCTCACACCTTCGATTTTTCTAATAATTGATAACTTTATTCATATAATACTAATAATAATAAAAAAAATAAGTTGACTAACTATTTTATAAAAACATAAATCAGTAGTGTAATATCTATCACTCATGTCCAAATTTCATTATAAAGTCTTTAAACTGATAATGCTTCGTAAAACTAGGGGTGTCAAAATGGGTCAAAACCCATGGGTTGATCCAACCCAATTTGACCCATTAACCCAAATGAACTGTTTAATTTTAACCCAATGGGTTAGTGAGTCAACATATAAATGGATTAATGGATAAATGAGTTAACAAGTTAATGGGTTAATAGGTTAATGGGTCTACGGGTTGAGTCAACCATGACCCATTAATTTTTTTTTTCATTAAAACTCATATTACAACTTTTAAATTACAATTCTAAATTTTTTTAAAAAATTGATGGGTTCATGGGTCAACCCAACCCATTTATTAAATGGGTTGGGTTGACCCATGACCCATTTACTTTCAACCCATTTGAGTTATGGGTTGGATTGACCCATTTGACCCATTTTGACACCCCTACGTAAAACAATAAATTTAGTTGGCAAAAAGTTAATAATAATAATTATTATTATTATTATTATTATTATTATTATTATTATTATTGATAAACTTAGGATACGAGATGTTATTTCATGGCTTGTAAGAACCATTAACAATAATTTTTACCACAATGACTTTTACCAAATTTTAATTAGAAGATAATACGTAATATCTAATTTTCTAACCAATATATATATATATATATAATTTATTAACGAATATTTAAATTTTATGGGTATAGATACATAAAAATATCTTAAAAAGACCTCCAAGCACTTATGCAGTGTTGAATATCTGAATATTATACACAAATAGTTCTTGTTCGAAAATGCATATATATATATAACTTATTAACGAATATTTAAATTTTATGGGTATAGATACATAAAAATATCTTAAAAAGACCTCCAACACTTATGCAGTGTTGAATATTTGAATATTATACACAAATAGTTCTTGTTCGAAAACGCGGCCGCCGCAGACGATTTTCCGGCGATTAAACGTTCAACGGTGAATGACCGATGCGATTTTAGCAAAATCGGTTGATTATACGGAAAAAATAGAAAAACTTGTTTTTCATTCTTTTAGAGTCCAAAATCTGTCAATATATGCTAGATCTACAAATTCGAGGTGTAAGAAATAATTAAAACTCAAAAAAATAAAGTTTGTGTCAAGAAAAGTCAATGGCGGCCGCGTAAAAGAAGTTGCAGATATTGTAAACCCTACAAAGCTATTTTAGGAAGAAGGAGAAACAATTAGAATTATGCCACTCATTAAAGAAAATTTATAAAAGTGAACCTTAATAACCATTTTGAGATTCGAACACGGGTTATTCATATATAAAAAGACTCTTTCTTCCACCCGACCACATCAAATAATTGGAAAGAATAATATAAACGTTCGTTTATATATAACTTTCTTAAAAAAACAAAAGATGACCAAAAACTAATATCCGGGAACTCCCCGATTTTTTTCCGATTTTATTTTAAATCGCTAGGCCCGGTTCAACTGTATGCGTAGCATGTATGCTAAAAACTAGTCCCCAAGTACTTTCCGATTAATCTCCGATTTTTTTTTAACTCGCTAAACTGAAGTCGACCACCAGACTAATGTCTAGCGTATTTTCGAACACTGATAGAAACCATTAATCTATATCTTCCAGTTAATTTAATATATAATTTCGAATCGATGAATCAATTATGTTATCATGCAACCGAGACAGAGAATTATCCTACGGAACATAGAACATGCAGCTGGTTACTGATATATATTATGTGTGATTAAAGTCTTAGTTTAGATTTTTCATTGTATTTTAGTATGTATAGTAGGGTATTCACAACAAAAGATTTAACACTGAAGTTCTGACAAAAAAAGAAGAAAGATTTAATACTGAAGACAATATATATACTTCCCCAATTTAGTTTGCTTGGGGTGGTCTTGTGTGGTGGCCTAGCTAGTCGTACTTTTTCTAGACACATATATGTTCTTAAAACTTATCTATTTCAATTTGTTTATAGTGAAATAGTCGTAATGGTGACAATCACGCATAAAACTAAAAATGGCATCAATGTGAAAAAGAGGAGAGAATAGAGATTGTGATGCAGCGTATCTTATGCATCGTATTTTATCTATATTTATCTCTAAGGTTTTTAAGGCTTTATCTTATTAGTAGTCTTTATCTTCTTATTCAAGTTATTAGGGTTTCAATATTCTTTAGGACTATATAAGCGTATCATAAGCTCTGTAATTCGACATCAGATTTTATAAAGTATTATTCAGAGCAATTTGCTTCTTGTTCCTTGATTTAAAGCTCTCGTGGGTGAGATCTTTATTCGAGAAGAGTTCCTTCGTCGGGTATTCGCAGAATCAACGACAAGGATCTTTGGTTACGCTTACGCTACGCCAGTTTTGGTATCAGAGCCAGCGCCGTCATGCCTCCCCGTCGTGCTAATCCGCAACCAGATGATTGGGCTGAGCTTCGTGCAACTTTGTTGGCGATGCAGGAGAATATCCAAACACCATCACCAACTCCATTCAGGAACTCACGGAAGTCATCATCGCCAATCAGGATCGGTTTCGAGAGGAGACTGACGATGAGGATGAGGAGATTGATCAGAACCCATTCGCTCGAAGGCGTCGTGCGGAGAGGGACGATCATGCTACGGATCGCCGTTGGGAATCTGGTTTCAAATTGGATCTCCCGGAGTACCATGGCACCTTGAAGGGTGATGAGCTTTTGGACTGGATCGCAGCTGTTAACGAAGCCTTGGACTTTAAGCAAGTTCGGGCCGACCGTCAAGTCGCGCTCGTTACGACAAAGTTCAGAGGCAAGGCCGCAGCCTGGTGGATGCAGTTGAAATCGACTCGGACACGAACGGGAAAAAGTAAGATCACATCATGGGACAAGTTGCAGAAACATTTTAAGGCCACTTTTCTCCCGTTCAACTATGACCGCACGTTATACAATCGACTGCAAAACTTGAAACAGGGTACGCGCTCAGTGGAAGAATATGCGGAGGAATTTTCGATGTTGTTGGCTCGTAACGACATCTACATAGCGAGGTTCAACTGGTGTCTCGTTTTACTGGTGGACTTCGACCTCAGATTCAGACGGCGATGATGCAATTTGATCCCTCAACCATGGCAGAGGCTCATCGTCGTGCTATTGCTTTTGAAGGACAGTTTCGTTCCGGTTCGACATGGGGTTTGAGCTCGTTGAAGAATAAAGCCCCGACTTTGAACAGTTTGGAGACGCAAACATCGTCAACAACTAAGGAAGGAGGCGAAGCTTCTCACTCTCAACAACCTGGTGCCGCGCCGGACGAACAGGGTTTGCATCGCTCTACAAGACCCAACGCACTCCGTTGTTTTTCTTGTGGTGAAGCGGGGCACATTCAAACGGCTTGTCCGCATAGGACGCGTCACGGATTGTTGGCCGATGGGGTTCATTGGGAGTCGAATGCTGTGTTTGATGATGATGATGGTACTACAGATGATGCATATCAGGTTGAACAAGTGGTAGGTGATCAAGGACAGCTCCTTGTTGTTCGGCGTGTGTGTCTATCTCCAACGACATCTGACGAACCATGGTTACGTCGGAGCCTCTTCCATTCGATATGTACCATCAAGGGCAAAGTTTGCCGCTTCTTTATTGATTCGGGAAGCTCGAACAATGTCATTTCGGAGACGGCGACACGTAAGCTGGGTTTGAAACGCGAGCCTCATCCTAAGCCATACAAGCTGTCTTGGATCACTGAGAACATCGACGTTCAGATCTCGCATCGCACCTTGGTTTCTTTTTCGATCGGTGCTCATTACAACGACAGTCTTTACTGCGACATTGTTCAAATGGATGTTGGTCATCTACTCTTGGGTCGTCCATTGCAATACGACAGAGGCGCTATTCATGATGGTCGGACTAACACATACTCATTTGTCTTTGAGAATCGCAAAATTGTGTTACTTCCTTCGCCTCCTGTCACAGTGGCTACTCCCCCGCCCGCAGCTGATCAGTTAAGTACTCCTGTTGCTAAACCCGTGTCTCGTGCTTTATTGTGTTCACGATCTGTTTTTGAGACTGAGTTGCAGCAGTCGGGTTTCGTTTGGGCTTTGGTCAGCACACCGGTGAATGCAACGCCACCGCCTGACGTTTGCCCGCGTTTATCATCGTTGTTGGAGGAATTTGCCGATGTCTTTCCCACTGAGCTTCCCCAAGGACTCCCACCATTGCGCGATATTCAACACCACATAGACCTGGTTCCGGGGGCGAGTCTCCTTAATCGCCCTCACTACAGAATGAGCCCACATGAGCATGAGGAACTTCGCCGTCAGGTGGAGGAATTGATTGCAAAAGGACATGTTCACGAAAGTTTAAGCCCGTGTGCCGTCCCTGCGTTACTCATCCCTAAAAAGATGGGTCTTGGCGTATGTGCGTTGATAGCAGGGCAATCAACAAGATCACTGTACGGTACAGATTTGCGATACCTCGCCTGGATGACTTACTGGATCAGATCGGCAAAGCGTCCCTCTTCTCGAAATTGGATTTGAAAAGCGGGTATCATCAAATTCGGGTTCGACCAGGGGATGAATGGAAAACAGCGTTTAAAACGCGTGAGGGTTTGTTCAAGTGGATGGTGATGCCTTTTGGTTTATCAAACGCTCCTAGTACGTTTATACGGGTAATGAATCAAGCCTTGCGACCTTTTATCGGAAAGTTTCTTGTTGTCTACTTTGACGATATTTTGGTGTTTAGCAAATCATTGGACGAGCACATTGATCACTTGCACCATATTTTGGTGGTGTTACGTAAGGAGACGTTGTTTGCGGCAAAACATAAATGCTCTTTCGCGACGGACCATGTCATCTTCCTCGGCTATGTCGTTTCCGCGGCGGGTTTGTCCATGGACTCATCCAAAGTTGACGCTGTTCGCTCATGGCCAGAACCGCACACAGTCTCCGAGGTGCGTAGTTTCCATGGGTTGGCATCGTTCTATAGACGCTTTGTTCCTCATTTCAGTGCAATTATGGCCCCTTTGACTGACTGCATGAAAGGGGACAAGCTCCAGTGGACAACGGCGGCTGCAGAAGCTTTTGAGCTGATCAAACTGAAACTCACGACAGCTCCAATTCTGGTCCTTCCTGATTTCTCTGCTTCGTTTGAGCTTCATTGTGACGCCTCCAAGCTCGGGATTGGTGCTGTGCTCAGTCAACACTCTCAACCTGTGGCCTTTTACAGCGAAAAGCTCGCTGGAGCAAGGAGCCGTTACAGCACTTACGATGTGGAATTTTACGCCATTGTTCAAGCGATTAAACACTGGCGCCATTACTTACTGCATCGTGAGTTTGTGCTATTCACCGACCATGACGCCTTAAAACATCTTGATAGTCAGGCGAAAGTGTCGGCACGTCACGCATCTTGGATAGCCTTCTTGCAGCAGTTTACGTTCGCTATTCGCCACACCTCGGGCAAGTTAAATCGCGTTGCAGATGCGCTGAGCAGGCGTCATTGCCTAATTACAACGATGCATTCGTATGTACCGGGCTTTGTGACCTTCTCGGATCTCTATCCCGATGATCCATTTTTTGCTCCGATCTTACGATGTTCAGAACGGTTTGCCTTCTGAGTTTGTCCTTCATGATGGTTTTCTGTTCAAAGGCGTACGGCTGTGTGTCCCTGCTTGTAGTTTGCGTTTGCGCATCATCTCTGAGTTACATTCTGAGGGACATGTTGGCCGTGATCGTACGCTGCACTTGGTGGTTTCTTCCTATTTTTGGCCTACTTTGCGCAGAGATGTGGAGCGCTTTGTGGAGCGGTGTCGAGCATGTCAGCTTACTAAAGGGCAAGCTTCCAACGCAGGTTTGTACTTGCCGTTGCCGGTACCTACACAGCCATGGACAGATGTGAGTATGGACTTCATTTTGGGATTACCTCGTACTCAAAAGGGTAATGACTCAATTTTTGTGGTGGTGGATCGTTTTTCTAAAATGGCGCACTTCGTCCCGTGCAAGCGTACAACGGATGCACTTTTGGTCGCTCAGTTGTTCTTTCGAGAGATTTATCGCCTCCATGGACTTCCAACGTCGATTGTCTCCGACCGTGACACTCGTTTTCTGAGTCATTTCTGAAGGTCGGTTTGGAAGCTGTTAAACACAAGTTTGGACATGAGCACTGCGTATCACCCTCAGTCGGATGGTCAAACGGAAGTTACAAACCGTTCTTTGGGTAACATGTTGCGCAGCCTCGTGGGTGATAACCTGAAGTCGTGGGATACCAAGCTCGCTCAAGCTGAGTTCGCGCACAACCATGCCAAGAATCGGAGTTTGGGTTTTTGTCCTTTTCAGGTGGTTTATGGCATTGTTCCACGTGGGCCTCTTGATTTGACGGCCATTCCGGATATGTCTCGCATCCATGGATCCGCCCAACAATTTGTGGACTCCTTACAGGCGGTTCATTCCTCTGCTTGCGAAAATTTGCAGCTTTCGTCTTCGCGTTACAAAGCGTCCGCGGATAAGCACCGTCGTGAAGTTTTGTTCGCACCTGGTGATCTCGTGTGGGTGTACCTGACTCGTGATCGGCTCCCTGCCCATGAGTATAATAAGTTACGTTCTCGTAAGATTGGCCCTGTGAAGGTGTTGGACGTCATCAACTCGAATGCATATCGTCTTGAGCTTCCTGCGCATTTGAAAACTGCCAACGTCTTCAATGTCAAGTACCTGAGCCCTTACAAAGGTGACAACATCGACAATCAAGATTCAGAGGCGAATTTTCTCTTACCTGGGGGGACCTGATGCAGCGTATCTTATGCATCGTATTTTATCTATATTTATCTCTAAGGTTTTTAAGGCTTTATCTTATTAGTAGTCTTTATCTTCTTATTCACGTTATTAGGGTTTCAATATTCTTTAGGACTATATAAGCGTATCATAAGCTCTGTAATTCGACATCAGATTTTATAAAGTATTATTCAGAGCAATTTGCTTCTTGTTCCTTGATTTAAAGCTCTCGTGGGTGAGATCTTTATTCGAGAAGAGTTCCTTCGTCGGGTATTCGCAGAATCAACGACAAGGATCTTTGGTTACGCTTACGCTACGCCAGATTGGTTACCTAGAGAGGGATCAAGACCTCTATATTTGAGTTCGCGGTGTTCTTGAGAAAGAGCACATGAGCAGCAGAAGAAGTGGATGGCTCCATCGGCGCAAGGCTCCTCGGGCAAGGAGTATCGGTTCCTCAATTTGCCTCTGTATTTTGAAGCATAATACCATCCACATCCAATGTGAGACATTGCCACCACCACTAATCCAGCCAGTCCTTGACCTTTAAAAAAAAAAAAAAATCATACACATAGATTAATCAACTTGGTAACACGTATTCAATATAAAAATACATTGCACATGTGTACATATAAAGGCATCATGAGTATCTATTATCCCAAAATTAGAACTATAATAATTGATGTATGGAGGAAATCTACAAGATGATGTTGGGAAAATATTTAATAAAGTATGATAAATCATAATTTTAATGAAAATATATATTAAAGTTTATATTTTTTTACATAAAAAAGTTAAAAGTTTCTAAAAAATCAATTTAAAAAATAGAAATTAATACCACTAACTAAAATTTGAAAAATGGTATCTAGATTGTAAAAATGGAATTGTAATTGTCTTTTTAAACTAATTTTCCTGCACTCTCATTTAACAAACAATCGTAACTCTTTTCTTAAAATAATTATTTATTCAGATTTGTAGTATAGTAGAAGTATGATTAAACGGAAGTTAATTATTATGTATATCTTTAATTTTTCTTTTCACTCTTTATTTCTTCGTATGTACATAAACTTTTTTTTTATAGATCAAGAAGTTTGACATTTTCAAAAAGATAATGATTTCAAGTAAAAAGCAATTGACAGTTATATAAATATGTGGTTAATTTTCTTTTTATTATGTGGATTTTTTTTTCGTCAACAACGTACGATGATATATAAAAAAACTTAATGCGGAATAGCTAACCAAATTGGAGGTTTAACGTCTACATAAACTATTTGAGTTTATCTGTAAAAAAAGTTTAGGTATTTGTGGCCAAACTATCGGCCCAAATTAATATTCCATATTAGATTTCATCTCATTAGCGATGTGAGGTTGTAATAATAGTAGTATAATGAAAGGAAACGTACTTGTTTCTCCTTTGACAAAATCTCAGCGATCCTCCCAAATGCAACACAAGGACAAAACCATGTGAAGCAACAACCTTCGTACCAATATAAAAGCAAACCAAATAAATAGTTATGACCAAACCGAGTATTATTTTTAAACTTGTAAGAAATAGTTATAAAGTTAATCGATATTATAACGTACATGTAGAGATATTTTCTGAGAGACAATCGTATAAACCGGTGGTCCATTGGTGTAACGACCCTAACCCAATTTTCCCAACCCATTGTTTTAATTTATTTCTTTGGTTCAATTAAAGCCTAGTTAAAACAAAAAGCCCAAAAATCTTGTTTTTAAAACGTCCCACATTGGAAGTATGTAACTTTCAGCTCTCCCTCCCTTTCCTATATAAGGAGCCCTTTTCCTTCTCTTTTTCTCCACCAAGACAAAGCAGTGCTTTGTCCAGTGGTCAGTTGTTGTCGGATCATCCGACGACCAATCACTGGTAAATCTTTTTAGTGAATTTTCCGGTGAGTTCTGCCAAGTTTCCGGCGAGCTTCCAGTCAAGTTTCCGGGAAGTTCTTGCGAGCCTTTTTGTAAGTTTTTCATCTCTTTCCTCTTTCTATTCTTGTCCTTATCTAGAATTGTTCGGTTTTAGTTTAGTCTATATCGGTTTATGTAGATCGAATAGGTTCGGGTTTCCGGGTCTGGGTCTGGGCCGGGTCGAGTCCGGTTTGACTGGGTTGACCGGTTTAACCGTTGACTTTGACCAATGACTTTGACCAGTTGACTAGTTAACCATTTTCCGCCGTTCAAAAGCCGCTCTCACTCGATTTTTCGTGCTGATTTCAGTTTTAGCATCCGTTTGAGCATCCAGAGTTCAGAAGCCGCAATTATCATCCGTTTTGGCTAAGGTGAGGGTTTTCCGCAGAATATCGTAATTTTCATCAAAAAGCGCCGTAGATAGGATTTAGTATTAAATGTGTTCCGTTTCTATGCTAGAGTCTTTTTATGATTGTTTGTAAATCGTACTTAGGCATAATAGATGATTCAACCCATTGATTGTGCATTAAATTGTTAATTGATTATTTTATTCATGCTAGAGCTAGGATTAGTTGACCATGTGGGTCGTTAGGGATTGCGGGGGTACAGAGACGTTATCTCTGTACTTGCGTCGCGTGTGGTTTGAGGAGATGGTTCTGGGCAGAATTAGTCGACCTGCTGTTCCAGTACCTTCGAGGTCGATAATCGTCTACGGGCGGTGTAGTGGGCACTATCCCATAAGTTGTCCTCCGGGTAGGAGGGTGCCGCCGGTCACTGGATCTGGTAATAGGACGTTGGTTGTTCGTTGGGTACTTTAGGTACCGTGATTGTGCATGTTTAGTCTATTTTCTATGTATGGCGTGCTATGGTCAGATTTACGTTTCTGTGATTAGCATCCCATACCTCACTGAGTGACTCCCCTGTTACTCACCCCTCCTTCTTCCCTTTCTAGTTTTTCAGGTGAGACGAACAAGTATTTTATGCTTTGACGATACGGTGCTTCTTTGGGATTTTTTTACGTTTTCCTCGTATTTTATCATGTACATATAGCATTGAAGTAGTTGGGTTATGAGACACTGTAGAGTGGGGTATTTGATGTATGTGATGTGGTTTGTGGCACGCCGTTCTCGAGTGTCGAGGGGACGGGTGTTACATTTTGGTATGAGAGCCTAGGTTATTGTCGTCCCGGTTCTGACCCGGGAGACGGTAGTAGGAAGCATAATTGCATATTCGGTTTTCAACGGTTTTGAAAAAAAAAAATTCCCGGGACTTTAGTATTAAAAAAAAAAAAAGGAGCACCCAATTTGTCTGGTATTAATCTATTCTAAGTTGGTCTCATTTCAGCCGCAATTCAAAACAAGTTGTCCGTTTTCAGTTTCCATCGAGAAAAGTTATTTCGGGCCAAGTTTGTCAACTCGTTGTTCAGTAGGCCGTAGCCGACGAGACCAATTCTCAGCAGGTTAATCAGAATGTCCTCAGGTAAGTTGCTCAAGAGGCAATGCAGCAGTTGCACAAAAGGCCGCAACGGATAGCTGCACAAAAAGCTGATCGGATAGTTGCACCGAGATCGATCGCCAGTTCGCTTTTCAAGCAGAGTAAGCATCCGCCGCCGTTCCACCGTCACCATCACATGCACCACCTGTTGAGGTTCCGGGAGTGGAGTTGATCGTAGGATATTCTGCATTGTTAGGGGAGCTTCAGAGGTGCCACGGGAGGTCCCACAGTAGCGTGCTCCTAGGGTTGTTGATCTCCCGTCGCCACCGCCAGTATCTGCCAGAGACAGAGAGGGACCCACGTATTGGAAGCTAATGAGGAAGATGCGGGACATGATTTTGGATCAAATTGGAAGGACAGTGGATACCACCATCGCAATCAATTAAAGGAAGATGTTGGACCGTAACATGGAGCATAAGAAGTGTACAAACAGAATTCCAATTGGATTTGACTACTCAATTTCTGAAGGAGGATGCCTTGCACTGGTTAGCGTGAGGTTGTTGAGAGTAGTCGTGGCTATTACGAGTTACCCTACGAAGACGTCGAGAGGGAGTTTGCCAGAAAGTTCTTCACGCTGAGAAGCCATTTGAATGTGAAATCCTTTTCAGCACATTTTCTAAGGCATTCAGATTATCAAGGAGTACGAGTAAGAGTTTAAGTGTCGGCGCAGATTAGTTGGAGTTTCATAACCGATGATGATTTAGTCAGGAGGTTCTAGAATGGGCTACGAGTGGACTTTTGTAATTGTTATGCCGTACGGGACCGATTTGGTTGAGAAAACTGTTATTTAGGAGGAAGAGATAGTGGAGAAAAATAAATAAAAAATTTTTTCAAGGCGAGTCAGTCAAAGTTTGAGAAGACTTATTCAGGATATAGCAAGGTGTCTGAGCTGTCGGAATTTCTGCCGTAATGTTTTCGTTGTCACCGTCATCATTTTGGGAGAGTGTGTGCAGTGTTTTTTTCATCTGGATGGTTGGACCATGTCATAAGTAACTGTCAGTCTAAGCTAATGGATGAGCTATTGTTAGTCAGGTTGCCAAGTCAGCAGTTGGACCGAGGAATTGTTTAAGTTGTGGTCAACTGGTTTTCTTTTTCGGGGATTGCTCGCAGTGAGTTCAGGGTTTCTTCTGCCACCACCCAAGCGCCAAGCTATTGTCGCGAGTATTTGTTATTGGAGACCACGAGAGTGTTGAGATTGTCTATGTTGAGATTGGGGATTTGAGTTTTTGATTTTGAGTATGTCGCTTATGTGGAAACCATTGATTTAGTACTTGTGTTTGGTCGGTTGTCGCTTGGGGTGGGGCAGCTTAAACCTTATTGGATATTGGAGCTACTTATAGTTTCGTATGTTGGGCCTAGTCGACTATTGGTCATACAGAGTGTGTTCGAGTCGAAGAGTAGACAGAATTCATACAGCTGGTTTAAAAAGAAATAAAAAAAGATGGCTTCATGCATTTATCGAGATCTACCAGTCGTACTCAGGGGAGTTGTTTTTTTTTCCAGAAACTTAGTAGTAATGGAGATAAACCACCATGTTGTGATTTTAAGGACGGGTCGGTTACCATGACATTGAGTGGAGTTGGAGAGCAATAGTGCATATCCCAAGGGCCGAAGGAATTATCTTTTTTCAGGATATTCGGACGAGCATGAGAGTCTTCTTTAAATTCGTGTTGCATTCAGGAAGATTGTTAGAGGGCCAGAGCCAGTTTTGCAGCAGTCGCCAAGTGATGTTAGAAAAAGTTGTCTGTGTCTAGCCAACCAGTGACGGTTATGGAGCGTCAGGAAACGGGAATTCAGGAGAAAATGACATGTTGGTCAGATTTTGTTGGGAGAGAGTCGGAATTCAAGAGGAAGTATGTGAGACCGAGACTCAGATGCAGATTTGATACCTGGAGCTTTTTGAGGAGTGGATCAGCCAGTCGAATCAGGACTTAAATTCGGGGACGAATTCCTCGTTAGTGGGGAAGAATTGTAACGACCCTAACCCAATTTTCCCAGCCCAATTGTTTTAATTTATTTCTTTGGTTCAATTAAAGCCTAGTTAAAACAAAAAGCCCAAAAATCCTGTTTTTAAAACTTCCCACATTGGAAGTTTGTAACTTTCAGCTCTCCCTCCCTTTCCTATATAAGGAGCCCCTTCCCTTCTCTTTTTCTCCACCAAGACAAAGCAGTGCTTTGCCCAGTGGTCAGTTGTTGTCGGATCATCCGACGACCAATCACTGGTAAATCTTTTTAGTGAATTTTCCGGCGAGTTCTGCCAAGTTTCCGGCAAGCTTCCAGTCAAGTTTCCGGGAAGTTCTTGCGATCCTTTTTGTAAGTTTTTCATCTCTTTCCTCTTTCTATTCTTGTCCTTATCTAGAATTGTTCGGTTTTAGTTTAGTCTAGATCGGTTTATATAGATCGAATAGGTTTGGGTTTCCGGGTCTGGGTCTGGGCCGGGTCGAGTCCGGTTTGACTGGGTTGACCGGTTTAACCGTTGACTTTGACCAATGACTTTGACCAATGACTTTGACCAGTTGACTAGTTAACCATTTTCCGCCGTTCAAAAGCCGATCTCACTCGATTTTTCGTGCTGATTTCAGTTTTAGCATCCGTTTGAGAATCCAGAGTTCAGAAGCCACAGTTATCATCCGTTTTGGCTAATGTGAGGGTTTTCCGCAGAATATCGTACTTTTCATCAAAAAGCGTCGTAGATAGGATTTAGTATTAAATGTGTTCCGTTTCTATGCTAGAGTCTTTTTACGATTGTTTGTAAATCGTACTTAGGCATAATAGATGATTCAACCCATTGATTGTGCATTAAATTGTTAATTGATTATTTTATTCATGCTAGAGCTAGGATTAGTTGACCATGTGGGTCGTTAGGGATTGCGTGGGTACAGAGATAACTACTTGTGTCGCGTGTTGTTTGAGGAGATGGTGCTGGGCAGAATTAGTCGACCTGCTGTTCCAGTACCTTCGAGGTCGATAATCGTCTACGGGCGGTGTAGTGGGCACTATCCCATAAGTTGTCCTCCGGGTAGGAGGGTGCCGCCGGTCACTGAATCTGGTAATAGGACGTTGATTGTTCGTTGGGTACTTTAGGTACCGTGATTGTGCAAGTTTAGTCTATTTTCTATGTATGGCGTGCTATGGTCAGATTTACGTTTCTGTGATTAGCATCTCATACCTCACTGAGTGACTCCCCTGTTACTCACCCCTCCTTCTTCCCTTTCTAGTTTTTCAGGTGATACGGACAAGTATTTTATGCTTTGACGATACGGTGCTTCTTTGGGATTTTTTTACGTTTTCCTCGTATTTTATCATGTACATATAGCATTGAGGTAGTTGGGTTATGAGACACTGTAGGGTGGGATATTTGATGTATGTGACGTGGTTAGTGGCATGCCGTTCTCGAGTGTCGAGGGGACGGGTGTTACAATTGGCCTTCAGTGACTTTCTTCTCATCTTTGCCTTTGTTTACAGACATTTTTTTTTTTTTCAGATCTTATTGAAATGGGGTTTTAGGTCATTTTCTGTAACCGGTAGCGATTTATAGATCCTTAATTAAACTAATTTATTTATCCGGTCTTACTTTTGAAGATTGACTACAAATTTAATACATATTTTCTTGCTGGTCACAAAAAACAAGTATTTTAGACAATGCAACGTCGTGGTCACTTGTTCCAAAGGAGAAGACTGTTCTTTCCAAGTGATGCAAAATATTTTATATTGTGGAACCAATTTGACTTTTCAATTATAGTTCTTGTTTTATTCTTCTGATTTTTGTTATCTGTAAAACTTGTATTTCTTAAAAGATTTTACCTATTTTCTGACCTTGTCAAACACTTTATGGTAACTCTATGGTATATATTAATCTTGAGATATTAACTGTATTTTCATGTACTTTTAGTAAATTAAATAATTCCTAACTGTCTTTTCAACTCCCAACGGTTAATAAGAGCTGGAACCATGAAGTCATACACAAGCACCAGTGCACCACCCAATCTCAGGGGTTCAGGCGCATACAAAAACTCTTGGTACAACATCAGTCTCACCCTCTTAAACCATCAGTAAAGAACATTACCAGCACATAAAACGAATTGTTTTTAAGGAATAAAGTCTTCTTAAGCACAGCCGGGTCTGACCAACTTTTATGAAATGTTTAATGGGATCCCATCTTATGTAAGGGTTCCAAATCTTTTTAAAACTCTACTTCTATAATTAATTTATTAAAATATACATGTTCTCTATATATTTAATGGGGAAACTGCCAAAAAAGCCTGAACTTTTCGAATCTGGCAAAAAAATACCCAGATTTTGGTGGTGGCAAAAAAATGCCCATATTTTGTTCTGACCTGGCCAAAAGAACACGCTGTTAATGATCCGTTAAAATTGCTGTTTAAGTGTAAAACGACGTCGTTTTAATAAATAGAAAAAAAATACTAAAATCTGCTATATTGGGGGTTAGAACTAGGGTCTAAGATGTGCATGCAAGTGATATGTTACCACTTTGGCAGTGATATTTAATCGGTATATGCTCTTCTCAAATTTTACATAAACCAATCTAATCTCTATAATATTATTTGAGAAGTCAGTTTCCTTACGTGTCGCGCTTATGTTAATTCTCACGAGGTCGATTACAGAGATACCCTTAATGAATTCCAATTATTATATTAGTTTGCCATTACTAAAACCTTTTAATATACTTTTTTGTTTAATAATGTTTTAAAAAAAATCACATTATAAAAGAGAATAATTTTAAAACATAAAATAATTTTTGTGTAGATATAAAAACGAAAATTATAAAAATGGAATTTTTTTTAAAATCATATTTAAAAGAAATAACATTGAAATACAGAAATATTTTTATCAGATATAAAAAGTTAATTCCAAAAAAGGAAAGTCTTTTGTAAAATCATATTAAATAAGAAATAACTTTAAGACAATTTCCATTACTAAAACTTTTTGATTTAATTTTTGTTTAATGATATTTTTTTTTTCAAAATCACATTAATAAAGAGAATAATTTTTGTATATATATAAAAACGAAAATTACATAAAGGAAAGTGTTTTTAAAATCATATTAAAAACAACATATATCAATAGATATATTTCACAAAAATAGTTTTACAAATCAAAGATAAAAAATCGACCCAACTTTAGCCTAAATAGAACAAAAAAACTAATTGTATTTCAATTCAAAAAGATATATGCCATATAATAAATCTAAAAATGAATAAAAGTACCTATGTAAATTTTTTATATCAAAATATGTTTAATAAGATATATAACATCTTAAAATTAATTACAACAATTTTCTATTTACATGAATACATATAGTTGACAAACACAAATAAAAACTTATAAATAAATAAAAGATAACATTAACCAATAATTTTAATTAAGTTATTTAGTAAATATTCATACCCGTGCATGAGCACGGAAGAATCACCTAGTTATACTTTTATTATAACAAAAACATGTATTACCTTAGGTTTGAATTCGGGTGGGAAGGAAATGGGGAAGGGTTTTTTTTGCCACTGAGGCAACATTATCTTATCATTAGATGTTCAATAATAATTATTCTTAAGCATATTCATCTCTTATTATTAAAAATTAAAATTTTGGTTTGTATTTTATAATTATTTTTAATTTTAGTACTGTTTATAATTTTTAGTTATTACAAAAAAATTATAGAAATATTAAAAGAGTTAGATATTTTATATAAATATAATTATTATTTTATATATGTTAATAAAATATATAATTAAATTTTTTAATTTGTTTAATATAGGAAAAATGATAATGAATTATATATGTTCATTTGCATTTTAATTTTTGATAATCTGAATTAAAATTCCCTCAGAAATAGATATATGATAAAATATTATATTATATATAAAAGTTCTTAAATCTTTTTTTCATCTTTTCATTTTTATCTTGTTTGGATTCTTTCTCCATTTTCAATAACTTTTTCGGATATAGTTTTTGTTACTAAAAAAAATAAAATTAGAAATTCTTTTTTTTAATGGACTCCCATTATCTTTTTTTAGTGACTCACTTTACAAATAAAATTTTCTCTTCCATTAGTAAATCCGGACATAAAAAAAGGAAGTTATCGAAATACTGATTTAACACAAATTTCTCTAAAACCCTGATTTCCTTTGGTATCTTGGTGTCCCAAAACATCATAATGAGATTATCAGTAATATAATATATTATTTTTTATAATTGGATTATATAAATAAATTTTAAGACCTAAAAAGAATTTGAACCATTAAGATGATGACATGTGGTAATGGGGTTCTGAAGAAATCTCAAATCATGGGAAAACTGTCATTCTCCACACCCTCCACAAACTTTTACATGAATTTACACCCTCGTTTTTGTTTCCATCAAATTGCACACCATTTACAAACTCTCTATCAAATTACACCCATTTTTCAAATTGTTGGTTTATCTCTCGATTTAACAATTAACCCATGTTTTAACCATATATCGTGACCAAACCAAAATAAAATCGATATCTCGGTTACTGAGACCCGAATTCAATAGCGGGTCATTGAAAACTCGGGTTTTTATTATTTTTTTTTTTATAAAAACATTCCCAAATCAATTTCTGGGATTCAATCGACGAAGGATAATCCCCAAATCATCTGAAATCCTAACCACGCAAAATTTTTTGTAATGGAGATGTCCGTTGTCGTTTACAATCCTAAACCTGCAGGAGACGTATCCCCAAATCATCTTCTTGAACAGAGACTCGATCCCTTTTCTAGGAATCCGATTTCCTCTTACCGACGGAGGAGATGAGTTTGTTAGAAGAAGATTGAGATTGTTCAGCTATAAAGAAGATCGTCTTCTTCGTTTCACATTATCGAAAATATTGTTGTTGTTTGGAGATTGTAATCTCTCTCTTCTATCTTCTTTGAAATGAAACATTGTTCATCTAATTCCTAGAATCTATTCTTCTTCTTGATTCTTTGAACGATGAATTGAGATTTGTTGTTTTATGAACATCAGATTTCGTTATCCCCAATTTTACTGTATCAACTTGAGTTTTAGGGTTCTTGAGAAAAGCTTGGCAAATCGAATTAGGGGTTTTTCGATTTTAAAATCTTATAAGTCGGGTAAAGTTAATTAAACGGGTCACCTTTATTTACCGTTAAAACGGTTTACGCCGGGTATTTGTAGTTTAATCCGGTTTTGTGTTTTCTGTATAAGCAAAACATGGGTTAATGGTTAAATCGAGAGATAAACCAACAATTTGAAAAATGGGTGTAATTTGATAGAGAGTTTGTAAATGGTGTGCAATTTGATGGAAACAAAAACGAGGGTGTAAATTCATGTAAAAGTTTGTGGAGGGTGTGGAAAATGACAGTTTTCCCGAACTTATGAGAACTTCTTTTCTTTCTCTTTCTCGCTTTTATGATTTTTATTATTTTATTGATGAGATACTTGGTGAGATATCCACCAATGGAGATGCTCTAAGAGGACAATGTAGATGTTTGGAAAGACCGATGTACAACTGCTATGCACTTCTTTTTTGTCAACTGATTATATTAAAACTAAATACCCGAAGGATTTAAATGGATACAACGGAGGCATGCTCAACGGCTAGTCGAATAAAATAAAGCAGTACAATGACGCAAATGATAGGAGCATTAAGGGGCGAGACATACTCAGCAACATGAAAAAACTCATTGAGAAACATCACCCATAACGCAAAAGCAATTGCTCGAAACTCGAGCAGTGAATAGTCGAAAAAGACGTTAGAATACCCAGACAATTGGGCTTGAGCACGGGCTAGAAGCACCGTTTTTGGTGGTCGAACCTGAACGGAGGAGAATTGTCGCCGGAGGATTTGAAAGAAATCAAAATGCAGCCATCGGCTATCTCTAACTCCGAGACAGATATCACTCAATGATAATGAACCTAATTGGGCATCAAAGCCCAAACCAAGCTGAATGGGGAGGCCCAGGCCCAATTGGCGTTGATGGGCTGAGGTGATGGCGTTGATGGACTGTGGTGACGGAAGTTTGTGACGAGACTTACCGTCGGTTCTCGGTTGCACGGAGATACGGCGATGGGGATCGGTCTTCCCGGAATTCTCTCTGGAAGTGTGGATGGTGATGGAGGTGCAACAAGCGGTCGTAGAGCTGAAGATAGAAGGAAGGAACAGGTGGTGGTCGTCGATTGTGGGTCTTTGAGCTTCGGAGTATGCGTCGACGGAGCCGCAATCGGGGATTGAGACAGAGTAGTTGGAGAGATCTCGCTCCGGAGAGGGAGAACGATGGTGATTCCGGTGGTCAAGGAGCAAATGGCCAGTGGAGAAGAAAGGTTTTGTTGCCGGACGTAAGAAAGCCGACGGTTGAGAGGTGTAGAGACTGGTGGAGGTCTGGAGGTGAAGAGCCATGGTTTGGAGTGCGAGGAGGAGGATTGTGGCCTAGGATAGAGAGAAGACAAGCTATATAAACGTAGGCTACCTCTAACTCCCCAAACTCGAAGATCTACGCGAAAACCTGAGGATGCAGAGCTCGTCGGTGATAACAATAGCGTCTTGTCCTAATTTTCAGGCTTGGAAGTTAAGATGTCAGTACCGCAGCGACAAAGGAGAGGAGAGAGCGAAGAAGACAAAGAAGAAAGCATCGATGAGAGACGGAGTCGACGCCAGCGAGCAAAAGCTTGGCCGACGTCGGAAAAGGAAGTTAAAGGTGAAGTGTCGAGCCCCGTGCCTGAGAGAAAACGAGGGCGAACTGTGTCGTAAAATAACAAACACAAAACCTTTATGTTTAAAATTTTGTAAACTTATAATTCAAAACTAATTGATAATAAATGAATTAGACCATATTATTTTTGTATCAGTTAATTAAGTCTTATCTAAACTTCCCGTTTGAGATCCTAACGCATCCCTGGCGATAATGGTTCTTCTGTCTCATTTCGAATCAAATCCCACTATGGAAAACCGATAATAACAATATGCTTGCCCAGGTGTGAACATATGAAAAATGAGAGACACGAGAATATAGTTAGTGACATTAGTGAAGCAAGGATGTAAACTTGATATATATGTTTTAAAAACTTCAATGTTCAAACTGTAACAAAAAGACCAAATACATACTCACAAGTCAGGCTGAAATTTCAATTGAAAAGTTAGATAAGAATTTGTTTATGTTATCCAGCAGAAAATTCTTAAGTAATATAAGCTATCTGATTGAGGACGGTTAAAATTTTAAATTATTTGTCAACATCTATGGAATTTCCAACCTTGATCTATCTGGACACAATATGAGACCAACTTTTGAGGTTTTCTGGCATAATGTACAACTACCTCTATTTTCAATTTAATAATAGATGTACATTTTTTTTAGGAGGCAGAAGGGTTATAATAGTTGAAAAATACTTTCAAATAGTACATTTTAAGGGGTTTTTTTTTTTAAAAAAAACAAACTTTCATTAAAGCCTCAAAGGGCAAACCGAACTACAGACAATACTAGATTGATCGATTGAAATACAGGAAAACAAATTTGAAGCAGATAAGTTGATACAGGTATGAGACATGCCCACGGATTTGGAGAAAATCACGAAGATTTTCCAGCCAAAACCCTGTATTGTCAGTTCAAAAAAAAAAACCCTGTATTGTTTATTGGAGAGAGCTGTTGATAGTCGGGTTTTATACCGATGTTGAAACATCCAAAAAATTGGAATTGACCAAAGACAGATAACCAAGCCAATGGTAATAAGATTCACTCCAAGCTGGAGGCAAATGCAAGAGCACAAACGATAATAATTTGGACCTGAGAAGATCCAATGATGAGCAGGATTTAGAAACCGGCGGCCTTAATTTTGAGCATTGAGAGGATTCCCACACAGATGCTATAACAATGGTAGAGAACAATGATGTTGGATTTGGTCATGGGGAGGAATCTCTCCCTGAAAGCATGATGGGAAATCAGTCTGGACTCTTGTTTAAGCGGAGAGAGAGACATAGATCGAAAGGTTGGCCATAAAGCTGACAGATCCGGCGGTTTTGGTGGCTCCGGCAAAAAAAACAACCCGGAGGTGAAAGTGTGACGGAGCACGAACCATCGTCTGCGGCGGAGCGAGAGACAGAAACGAGAACTCAGTCCTCAAAAGCTTCAGCGATCCCATCAAAAGGTCCACCGGAGAGAACCTCGTTTGAGCAGTGGAAGATGGTGGAAGAGATCAAGAGGTTTCACTGGAGACAAAAACGAACAGAAGAAGAAAACTAGATCTTCGGATGCCAAGTAGGAGTATGAGAAGGGAGAGGTGCTTCTGATTGCAGGAGGAAGATCCCTAGTGAGGGAGATCCATTCCGAAATCGGAGCTGGCGGCGGAAAGGGCTTCCCGAGTTTCGTGCTTGGGAGAAAGAGGCGATAGGGCGAACTGTACATTTTAGTGTTTATGTCAAAAAATTTAATACATAATGGTGAAAATGATAAAAATAGCATTCATTAAAGAGTTAAAGATAATTATACATTTAAATCAAAACAATATTCAATTAGAATAATAATTAAAATTATATATTACACTAATGAGTTCTGGTTCACAAATCATTAATTAGGATTTAGATTTTGAACTTTATGATATATGATTTAGGGTTTAAGATTTACGGGACGAGAAAAATAGAGTTTAAGATTAATGAAAAATGAAAGTTTAGATTAATTAAAAGTAAGACTATAATGGTCTTTTTCCTCTCTTTTTTTGTCAACAGTTTTTTCCTCTATAATGAATATTATTTTTGTCATTTTCAACTTTGTATGCTATAATCTGACATAAACATCAAAATGTGATATTTTTGAGAATTTCCAATAATAGTTCTACATCTTAAATTTTATTTATTTCTTTTTCCGAACCACTTTGTTTCCATCTAAATTTGATTAATTATGAATAGTCAAAATAACTAATGAAAATGTACTTACTTAATTACGAACAGTCAACATAATCTATTTTTACTTTTTTTCAAAATTCCCAAACTATCATTTATTATAACTTTGGAATAATTCTGGTAACTGTCTATTATTAAAATAAATTGATATTAAAATTAGTAATTATTTTTATGAGGATGAAAAAATTGAGTTAAGTTTAGTTACTCAATATTTTTTTAATCTGATCTAAAACAAACAAGAAAAAAGAAACATTTTCTCCTTTTCACTTTCTCTCGCCATCAAGTACTATCCATATTAGAGCATGTGCAACCCAGAACTTCATATGAGGTTTTTATTGAATTTTTACTATTAATTTTATGTTAAGAACTCTAAATTAGGAATCTTTGTTTTATGATCTCGAATGGAGAATTCTAGTAGTGGTTCTTAAGAAAAAAGATATTTTTCACTTGTGGAAGAAAAAATATCTCAGAAAGAAAAACTAAGTAGAATGACACTCTTTCACATGTTGATTTGGTTTGTCTCAAATACTGATATTCATAAGGATTGTTTATAGCAGGTATATGGACCAGAAGCAACGATGACAGGAATATGCAAACGAGCCCTTGACTGCATCATGTTTCTTTGGTTAAAAAAGCATAACACCAACTCTGAGCTGGACATTGAGAAGAGTAAAGAAAATTAAAAGCTTTTTGAAACTTTTGCTTGTGTATGTGTGAATTTGAAAACCGCATCATTGTGTTGCGGTCGAAATCTTGTTTTAAGTATATATGTTACATATCATACGTATCTAAATATATCCCTCTCTATCATCTATTCATTCAAATGCAAAACCGGAAGAAATGAAACAGAGAACCTCTTTTCATTTGAAAGTCGGTGCAACGTTTTAAACTGTCTTAGACGAGTTCAAAAATTGTGTATTTTTATTAAAGACCATAAAATGATAACAATAATATGTTAAAGTTTCATAAGTTTTTCTAACTTCATAATATGTTCATAAAAAAAGTAAAAAACAAATTTATTATTGAAATATAACTCTTTTTGCATTTATTAAACTCAAATAGTCAAGTTTTTCAACCATAGATGTCTCAATTGACAACAAAGCCAATTCATTTAGGAGGTGTTATTGAATTTGTATTTTAGTGTGTTTTAATGTCGTATCTGCTGGCTCAGAAATCTATGCAATCGTTGGAGGATTTGACGATTACTGTGCACCTTTCTCCGCTGCAGTACGAATCCTGAATGGTCGCAGTCACACCTGGCGAAATGGCCCAGACATGAAAGTAGGTCGGAGGAATGGTATGGCATGTTTTCAAGATGGGAAAATTTATGTATTAGGAGGGACCCGGGACAAGGCTGAACCATGGGCTGAGGTCTTCGACATAGAGAAACAGTCGTGTGAAATCCTTCCTGTTCCCGGTTCGGAGATACCTAAGCATTTCAGAACTGGCGAGATGAAAGTTGTGAGAATTTCAGAGGTAAAAGAAAAAATCATCTTTAAGAACAGAGAAAGTAATACCTATTCCTATGACCCAAGGCAGTGTAAATGGGAAGGCTGTAGAAACATCTTCCCTTCATTTATAGATTGCTGGAGTGAGAATGTACCATACTCCATTAGGAACAATTGGAGTGAAGGGGCCATTTTGACGAAAAGGGTAAAGTTGTGTGGGTTTCCGTGAAAGTTGTAGAGGCACTTGGAAAGAAGATGAACAGTTGTGCTGCCGGAGGAATCTCTCATTTGGTGACATGCGGTGCTGGTAAATTCTTTGTTGTTTGGGCAGCCAGTGATTATTCCAGGGGAATTAATATTCTGATTGAGGAAATGGTGCCGGAAAAACCTCGCAATGAGCATGGCGAGAAAATGGAGTATATTTTGTGTGCGGAAATCTTGCTGGAAAAAACTCATAAAGGTGTGGTTTCTGGACATGTTAAGTGGATGGATGTTGTGCATACCTTTGTCGGATCACCATATAGGTGTGGGATCTTGAACTTTCTAGCTGTCACTGTTTGATTCCAAAGTATGATTTGAATTCAGTTTAACACCACATGGCCTTTTAGGATTGTAGACTTTGGTTTCCAGGATTGGTAGGTTGAATCGGACTTACTGCTATATAGAGATACGAGATTCCTAGGCTTGAAATAGGTGGTAACATGGATATGATTCCTGGACTTATTGCTATATAGAGAGACCAAGATTTCCTAAGCTTGAAATGGGACTTACTGCTATATAGAAGATAGTGAAATTGCAAGGCTAAACATCCCTTTCAAGAGTAGTTTCACCACCTAATAGAATGAAATTCAAAGGCTAAATAGTTTAAGAAGATAGGTCAATTCCTAGGCTAAACCAGCGCTTTTGTGGCCTCTTGGATTCCACTCTTGTAATTGAGAGCACTTGCTTTCCTATAGAAGATAGTCGAGTTCTAAGCCTAAAATATATAGTCTAGTATCAATTTACATTCTGAGTTCTCAACATTAGTTTGTACATATGGATTCATATATGTTTTGCCAAAGTTAGAGATTAGAAAGTTATGTTAATATGTATATATATATATATATATATATATATATGTTAGTATGTATAATATGAATGTCTCTTTGAGCAGTTGGAGAAAGCACATGCATAAGGAGAGAGCAGAGGCAAAAGGAGAGAGCAACAAGATGCTTTCCTTTGATTTAATTTTTGTCATCGTGGAATACTCTGGATTTTGTAAAAACACAACACAATTCATCATTTTGTTTCAATATGTGATTGTTTCCTATATTTTCATGGCTAAAGTGAAGCAAATGCAGTAACTTGAAGCTTTTCGTATCTGATTCTAATGTCTTCTAATCTGGAATACTTCAAATTGTGCAAAATTAAACACAATTTCATATGGCAATTCATCATTTTGTTTCAATACTATTTGTAAAAAAACTTTGAAAATGTGATTGTTCCTATGTTTCAAGACTAAGTGAAGGAAATACAATAACTTGAAGCTTCGTATCTGATTCACCATTTTGTTTCAATCCTATTCGTAAAGAACTTTCAAATGCATAAACTTAAAATCTTTATATCCTACAATGTGTTGACTTTGGTGGGAAGTACTGTTCACCATTTCCTCTCTTATTTTAATTTAAGTTTTAAATTAGACAAGCTGTATCCCACTTGTGGTTCTGGGTACCCTAAAGTCTTGTCCTATATATTTGTAACTCTGAATATTTTTACCTTACGAGGCAGCTTCGTATACTCTCTACTAATTCATCATCAATGGTTATTCTCTATTTTCTGAGTTCCATCTCTTTAATCTACCACTAAACTCTCATTAATCTTATAAATCTCACATGGTATCAGAGCATTAGATCCTAATCTCTTTTCTCCATTCTCTTAATCTCTCCTTTTTCAGTCCTTTAATCTATCATCCTTCTTGTTCTTCAGTTCAGTTTTTTTTCTCTTCCTTTGCCATTCATAAACCTAAAGCTCAAACCTTTAGGAGTGATCTTGGCAAATTAAATCTCTTCCATTCGCTTCATCTTTTTCAGCCAACTCTCTTAAAGCTGATTTTATTCAGCCAGTTTCACTAAAGCTGAGTCTTTTGTCCATCTTGCATCAAAAAGAAGATCTTTTCAAGCTCCAAGATATCAACTTGAACTCTGTTCCTTACTAAGCAATGGACAACAACAATGATGATACCCATGACACCAACAAGCCAAAGAAGGCTTTGCCAATCACTCTGAAAGGGGGAAGTAACTACCCCTTGTGCGCAAGGACCACAAAAGCTGTGCTTTGTGGGCGTGGAGTGTGGTCTCATGTTGGAGACCCTGATGATGATGAGTTCTCTTCCTCAGAAGATGAGAAGTAAATTAAACCGATTTCAAAGAAGAAATGGTTCAAAACAGACCAAGCGGTTTTGGCCATTCTCCAAAGCTCCTTGGATACTTCAGTCCTTGAAGCATACTCCTACTGTGTGACAGCCAAAGAGCTATGGGATACCCTCAAATATGTCTTTGGAAATGTGTCAAAACTCACAAGGGTGTTTGAGGTGAAGAGGGCAATCAACAGTCTTAGCCAAGCTGATATGGAGTTTAACGCTTTCTTTGGAAAGTTCAGATCTTTGTGGGCTGAGGGAGCAAGACAAGGTCTTTGCACTATTGATGTGTTTAAACGCCTCTTACCAAGATCTTATCAAGCTTATGCTCAGGGCAAGCACACTTCTAAGCCTTGATGAAGTTTGTTGCCAAATCCAAAAGGAGCAAGGATCGCTTGGGTTGTTTGGTACTAAGGGGGAGCTGATGATTGCCAACAAAAGCTCATTCAAACCAGATGACAAGAAGACAATCACTTGTGACCATTGCAAGAAGAAGGGTCACCCCAAAGAGACGTGCTGGATTCTCCATCCCCACCTCAAACCAGCCAAGTTTAAAGAGGCCAAAGCTCATTTCACAGAGGCGATTGGTGCTCATGCTCAGACCGAGCCAGATCAAGGAGCTCAAGGGAACAATGGTGGAAATGCCTTGGCCATGGTTGCATACAATGAAGCTGGTGGGAGCTATGGTGGGGCGAGTTCAAGCAATGATGTGGTGAGGAAATCAGACTTGGAGGCCCTCATCAAATCCACTGCCTCACTCAAGGAATCTGGTATCTCCTTTCTCTCCTCTAAGCCTAAGAAATCGATTCTAATTGATTCAGGAGCTTCCCATCATATGATTAGTAATCCTGATCTGTTAGTAATATTAGGCCCGCCTGTGGTTGTGTAGAGATAGCAAATGGTGATAAGATATCGTTTAGTGGAATTGGTGATCTGAAATTGTTTAATAAGCATTCAAAGGCTTTATACATGCCTAAATTCACATCGAATCTGTTATCTGTCAAAAGAGCCACCACATATCTTAATTGATATGCTATATTTGGGCCTAACCATGTTCAATTTCAGGATATTGAAAGTATGAAGTTGCTTGGCAAAGGAGGAACAAAGGATGACTTATATGTTTTAGAAGACACTTCTCCAAGCAATGACCTATCTATTCCAATTGCTTCTTGTTTTTCTGTTGAATTGAATAAGTTATGGCATGATAGGCTAGGTCATCCTCATTTGAGAGCCCTTCAGTTGATGTTGCCTGAAGTTTCTTTTGACAATTCTAAATGTGAAGCTTGTATCTTAGGCAAACATTGTAGAACTGTTTCTTCTAAGTCTCAAACTCTTTATGCGAATTGCTTTGATCTAGTGCATAGTGATGTTTGGACCTCACCTTGTCAATCTAGGGATAGAAACAAATATTTTGTCACCTTTATTGATGAAAAATCTAAGTACACATGGGTCACTTTGTTGCAATCTAAGGATAGGGTCTTTGATGCCTTTGTCAATTTTCAAACTTATGTCACTAACCATTTTCATGCTAAGATCAAAATCTTAAGAACAGATAATGGTGGTGAGTATGTCAGCCAAAGATTCAAAGAACATCTATCCAAATTTGGGATCATGCACCAGACAAGTTGCACATGCACCTGATGGAAGTGGCCAGATCAATGATGTTCCATATAGGTGTGCCCAAGAGGTTTTGGGGAGATACAGTTATGGCTGCATGCTATTTAATCAATCGAATCCCAACTCGTGTTTTGGGTGATCACTCCCCAATTGAGGTATTGAACAAGACTACTCCATCCATTGAACACCTAAAGGTATTTGGGTGTGTTTGCTATGTGTTGTTGCCAGGGGAACAAAGGACGAAGTTGGATCCAAGGAGTTTACGATGCTTATTCATTGGATATTCTCCAACTCAGAAAGGATACAAGTGTTTTAACCCAGCAAACAACTGGATGCACATTCCTCGAACGTCAAGTTCATGGAGGATCAGGCCTACTATTCAACCAAGGATTGGGAAGGTCTCAAGGAGCTGACTCGCTCACCATCAGACATTGCATCAATTTTTCGGTACCTCTTAGACCATCTTGGGAATCCAGAGCAAACTGTTCCTGTCCAAGTTTCCTCAGGACCTGAACCGGATGCAGTAACTATCCATGTAGATTCAGCCTCAGAACCTTCCCCAGATTCTTCTCATGTTCTTCATCCAGAACCAACCGAGGCGCCAGTTCCTCAGGATTCTCCCCTCACAGCTGATCCTGGAAGCTCTTCTCAAGAAGTTCATCGGGATGTAGCCAATGTGGAGGATGATTGATATTCTGTGTTTTTAACGTATTTTGATTCGTTTTTAGTATTCGGTTTGAGTTTTGATTTGCATCTTTCGTTAGTTTTTCGAGTCTTTTCTTTTGTTTTGAGTCTTTTTACAGATTCTATGGAGTTCTGAAGGAGTTTGGCGTTTACGGACATACTCGAGTCAAGTTAAGATGGAAAAACGAGAAAAGGACCAAACATAAGAGAACGACCGTTCTGAAGAAGAACGATCGTTCTGGCCAAGCAAAGGAACGACCGTTCTATCACGGAACGATCGTTCCACACTTCACAAACCCTGCCAACAAAAATAGGAGATCGACCGTTCTATCCCATGTGCCCGTTCCACACTTCACCTACCCTGCCTACAAAAGCACTACGGAACGATCGTTCTCCCCTCAGAACGATCGTTCCCCACTTCACCTACTTCACATACTACGATCGACCATGGAGACCGATCGTTCTCCCATCAGAACGACCGTTGTAATACCCCAGTTTAGAGAGGAAATTACCCTCGAGCAGAAATAATTTTTGAAGACCGATGCAGACAATTTTAAAAATTCTGAGCTTTGGATCGAATATCCCCAGGACATCAAGGAAGCCAATTCAGGAAGATTCAACTCAAGAAAAATTCTGACGCGACGCAGAAAAATCGGAGATGCCGAGTTAACCGAGAATGGACAGTTCGAGAAAACGAGGGCCAATGGGGTCGCGGCACAAGTCCAAAAGTGATGAAACTTTGTGGAGACCTTACTGACACTTAGAGGAATATTTTGAGCTAAGAAAATCCAGTTTTGGACGGCTGACGCGGCAGTTATGAAGCAAACACAAGAAGGTCCGAGATAAGATAAGGCCAGAAGACTTTGTCAAAGGAGGTGCGGCACCCATTAGAATGAGGTGAAAGTTTGTGGAGATACTAAGCACACCGGGAGGAGTATTTTAAAAGAAACAGATCTCTTTTTGGACGGCCGCCGCAGGAGTTATGATGAAAACACTAAGGAGCTCCGAGATGGGATAAGCCGAAAAGATTTGGTCATAGGAGATGCGGCACCCAGCCAAATGAAGTGAAACTTTGTGGAGATTCTAAGGACATCTGAAAGAGCATTTAGGAAAAATCAGATCGCATTTTGGACGGCAGCCGCAGAAGTTATGATAAAAATACTAAAGACCTCCGAGATGAGATAAGTCCAGAAGGTCGGGTCACCGCAGGTGCGTCACCCAATCAATTGAGCTGAAATTTTGTGGAGATGCTAAGGACACCTGGAGGAGTATTCTGGAAGAAACAGAACCCTTTTCGGACGGTCGACGCAGAAGTTATGAGCAAAACGACAAGAGATAGAAATGCTGAATAAAGCCTCTTTACATGTGTCAACCTATGGGTAAGCCTACAGCAAGGCTAGGTCGAACAGGTGTTGAAAAGCAATGATGGCTGCTCTATTCACCAACACGTTTTCATCCCTCTATATAAGGCACATCAGCCCTCCTCATTCTTCATTCACCACTTCTTCTTCATCACTTAAGAGAAACCAGAAAAATTAGATAGTGTTAGAGTGTGTGTGAAGAATAGGAAAGCTCAGTCCGTGAAGAGTTTGGCTGGAGTAGCGTTGCCTTGCTCGGTGAGTTCAGTAGCTAGTAGCCCATCGTTGTCCGTGTTCTATACCATGGTGCGAAAGCGTTGTGTTATAGATATGGCTGCGATGGAATTTCTTCCCTTCTTCTTCTGTTGATCGTGAGTTCAGTACCCTAGTAGCCTGTCGTTTTCATGGCGTGTAAACGTCATGCTACCGACATGTCTGCGACGGAATCTTCTTCCTCTCTCTTTCTGCTTTGGTTGGTTGATATTGCTTGAATACTATTTATCCGTTCGTTTGCTTGCTTGTTGGTCTATAAATTGGTGATGCATGTTTATTGCTTGGTGTGAACGATGAGATTTGGGTTTGAGAAGGCTATGGTATTTACGGGATAAGATCTCCGGGAGGTGGAGTTAATTCCGTAAATATCCGTGGTTGACTTAGCCTTGAGTCTAGTCGATGTTTGTGAGCTAACGTGTTATGCAGGTTGCCGCGGTTTGAGTTTCACTCCCGTGTGCTGGAACTAACGTTTGTGCAGGGCATATGCATGGTGTTGTGCGTGGTGTTGTGATGGTATGATGAGATGGTTAAGTAGTGGTGTTGTGCGTGGTGTTGTGATGGTGTGATGAGGTGGTTGTGTGGAGGTGTTGTGTGTGGGAGAGAGATAGGCGTTCGGTCTCCTTTGTGGATCCGTTCGTGAACCTATCTCCTCAGCGGAACCATTGGAGTGGTTTAGTGGCGGTATGTGCAAGATTTCCCCATAGACCTCTTCCACGGTATCGAATGTACTGAGAGGTGGAAGGGAAGACTCGGAGAGACGGGATTGCAGCCTAGGGCCGAGTATACCCGACGGGGTATTATGAGACGGTTGCCGGAAGAGGAAGGGCGGAGCCGGGCCGAAATACACTGAGTCATTTGCCGGTGTTCGGTTTTGGTGTGGTGAAGTTCCGACTTGTTTGTCTTTGTGATAACAGGTGCTGGAGTGGTTCACGGGGAATGAGCCATACTATGAGATATCTCAGTGCCCACGCGTGTGTGAAGGATGAGTTGGTCATATAGTTAGTAGGATGCATGCTTCGGCTATTTTGTTTTATTTCATTATGTTGCTTCGGCTATTGCTTGCTTGATTGTTTGCTGCGTGTTTCAGGGTTTGGGTTTGGGTTCGTTGCTAATGCTCTCGGTGAGTGCTGAGCTCACTGAGTAATCGTCCCGATTACTCACCCTTTTCTTTTCCCCTTTCCTTGCAGGAACCCTTAGAGTTGGTTGGTTGCCGTAGAAGGGCGGACTCTTTAGGCTCGGACGTACTCGTGAACTTTTAAACAAGTATTGTAAGTAACGAATAAAAGTTGCGTTGTTTTCCGAAGTTTGTTTTATAATCGGTCCATGGACAAAGTTTGTAAGAAAAGAAGTTTCAGACTTGGTTTTGTAAAATAGTTAAGTGTGGAATAAATAAAAGTATGCTTTTGTGAAATCCCTCTTGCACTTATACTTATGTCTTCCGCTGGTATGAATTACTTGGTCCGAGTATGTTCACAACTCACTGTCGAATGAGACGGGTTGAAAAGCCTTGACCTTCGGTGGTGGGGGTCGAAGTTGGTTCGATGGACTGGCCTTAAGCTCAGTGACCTCTGAGACGGGCCGGACTATCTGGCTAACCTCGGCTTTTGTGGCGTCTTCGGGTCGGGTTAGATGTGCCTTGGTCTCTCGTGTTCTTGTTTGATTGTCGTTTGGTCGGGCATGTCTATCCCGGTTCGGGGGCGTTACAAATGGTGGTATCAGAGCGTGGTTTACGTATCATGCTTCCGGAATGCAAGGGGTGTCTTTTTGAAAAAGTTTTCAATCGGTTTTCAAGGGATTTTTGTTTAAAAGATGCAACGAGTTATAAGTTCCGAATAGGTCCGTCTAGAGTTAGGATGAGTCTTAGGGATTTATATTATTAGGAAACCTAACTGTGCAGATTTTCTGTTGAAGATAATGCCGCGCGATATGTGGTCGGGGATGAATGGGTATGATGTGTGGTGGGACCAGAACCGTGAACGGAGTGTGATGAGCGAGAATAGCGTTGAGACTGATCCAGAGGAGGATCAGAGTCACGATGATCCTTCTGAGCAATATGTGGTGATTACCGATCTCGAGAACTATGCCCATTTCCTTCAAGACGAAGGAGATCAACTAGCCATTCAAATGGCCACAATGTACGGAGTGCTCGTTGAGGAGGGTATGGAACCGACAAATCTAAATGGCAATAAAGAACTGGAGTCTGGAGAAGGGACCGCAAACCCTCTAGTCCCGACAGGAGAAATTATCGAAGTATCGTCCTCAAGTGAAGATGACTCTCAAGATCTGGAAGAACAAATACACATGCCACAAGTTTATGTTCCAGAGTATGGGTTTTACCCAGACATGGCCCCAGATGATGCTGTGGATCCTAGTAATCAGAGTATGGAGACAGTGGGACAAGAAGGAAATGATGATGTTGCAGTTCCTGGTTATCAGTATTTCGGAACGCTGGAGCATGGAGGAAGCTCCCAACTTTATGTACTAGACGAAGGAATTATCGGAGATCATTACCAGTTGGAGAATGCCGAGACCGAGGATCCAACTCGTGAGCAGACTGTGTTCGTTGATCCGATGTACTTGCCCACTCATTGGACCTGCATCCTCAACCAGACGCCAACCCCTAACGGAGAAACAATCGTCATCAGTTCGGATGAAGAATCTGAAGGAAATTTCAACGTTCCCTTAGATGATTATGAGGACTCAGACGGAGGACCGACATTATCAGAAATAAAAGAATGTTACGCAAGCCATCCACCATCCTACTGGGAGGAGAAGCTTAAGGAGTACGAAGATTCGTTGGGAGACTTGACGAATCTGGATCTAACCGATGTTAAGACAGACCTGAGCCTGAACATCGTTACAGAAGGAGAAGACCCTTTTGGGAGACCAAGACAAGAACCAGTTGTGCACAAAGAGTACAATTACTTTGAAGAAATCCGTACAAGGCCTGTGAAGACTTCCTATGACCAAGGAGAGTCCAGCCGTGGTGGAAGACCACCAAGAAGAAACTTAAACCCGCGCATGAGGGTGTTACCCCCGGAGCACGTAAGGTCAATAACCATTGTAGCCATTGCGGACAGTGCGGACATTTTAGCCATGTTTGTCCAATCACGCCTAGACGAGAGAGCCATCGTCGATGTTCTGAGTGCCGACGACTAGGAGCGCATCGCTCAAGCTGCCCCTTTCACATCATATCAGCCGGTCATCGCCCCACGACCCGATCAGTAACACGCGGGCATGAAGAGACCAAGGCTGCAGAGCGTAGCCAGTTCGGTCAGCGTAAGCCAAGGTATGAGTTCTGGGTGCTAACTTGATCTCGTAGTTGGTAGTCTTAAGTTGAGTGGTTAGACTTAAGTGTGGAATCCGGATGAGCTTAGGATTGAAAAAAGGACTTTTCTTTCCTCGGTAGTTTAGATTTGAAGTTAGGAAAGAACCCGATTTCTAGACCAAATCCATTAGGAAAACCCGTGATAAGAATGGAAGTGTGAATGGATGTGTGAATGAATGGAGGTGAGGCGAAAAGGAATCAGAAATTGTGGAATAGAAAGGAGTCAGAAGTCGATTAAGATCAGAATGACAGAAGTCCAGAAGATGAGAGGCAGTGTTGTGATTTTTGCAACGACAAAGGTGGAGTTTATAAAGCCAAAGAGAGTTAGCTTAAAGACGAAGTCACTAGAAGAAGAGAATTCAAGGACGAATTCATTATAAGGGGGGGAGAATGTAATACCCCAGTTTAGAGAGGAAATTACCCTCGAGCAGAAATAATTTTTGAAGACCGATGCAGACAATTTTAAAAATTCTGAGCTTTGGATCGAATATCCCCAGGACATCAAGGAAGCCAATTCAGGAAGATTCAACTCAAGAAAAATTCTGACGCGACGCAGAAAAATCGGAGATGCCGAGTTAACCGAGAATGGACAGTTCGAGAAAACGAGGGCCAATGGGGTCGCGGCACAAGTCCAAAAGTGATGAAACTTTGTGGAGACCTTACTGACACTTAGAGGAATATTTTGAGCTAAGAAAATCCAGTTTTGGACGGCTGACGCGGCAGTTATGAAGCAAACACCAAGAAGGTCCGAGATAAGATAAGGCCAGAAGACTTTGTCAAAGGAGGTGCGGCACCCATTAGAATGAGGTGAAAGTTTGTGGAGATACTAAGCACACCGGGAGGAGTATTTTAAAAGAAACAGATCTCTTTTTGGACGGCCGCCGCAGGAGTTATGATGAAAACACTAAGGAGCTCCGAGATGGGATAAGCCGAAAAGATTTGGTCATAGGAGATGCGGCACCCAGCCAAATGAAGTGAAACTTTGTGGAGATTCTAAGGACATCTGAAAGAGCATTTAGGAAAAATCAGATCGCATTTTGGACGGCAGCCGCAGAAGTTATGATAAAAATACTAAAGACCTCCGAGATGAGATAAGTCCAGAAGGTTGGGTCACCGCAGGTGCGTCACCCAATCAATTGAGCTGAAATTTTGTGGAGATGCTAAGGACACCTGGAGGAGTATTCTGGAAGAAACAGAACCCTTTTCTGACGGTCGACGCAGAAGTTATGAGCAAAACGACAAGAGATAGAAATGCTGAATAAAGCCTCTTTACATGTGTCAACCTATGGGTAAGCCTACAGCAAGGCTAGGTCGAACAGGTGTTGAAAAGCAATGATGGCTGCTCTATTCACCAACACGTTTTCATCCCTCTATATAAGGCACATCAGCCCTCCTCATTCTTCATTCACCACTTCTTCTTCATCACTTAAGAGAAACCAGAAAAATTAGATAGTGTTAGAGTGTGTGTGAAGAATAGGAAAGCTCAGTCCGTGAAGAGTTTGGCTGGAGTAGCGTTGCCTTGCTCGGTGAGTTCAGTAGCTAGTAGCCCATCGTTGTCCGTGTTCTATACCATGGTGCGAAAGCGTTGTGTTATAGATATGGCTGCGATGGAATTTCTTCCCTTCTTCTTCTGTTGATCGTGAGTTCAGTACCCTAGTAGCCTGTCGTTTTCATGGCGTGTAAACATCATGCTACCGACATGTCTGCGACGGAATCTTCTTCCTCTCTCTTTCTGCTTTGGTTGGTTGATATTGCTTGAATACTATTTATCCGTTCGTTTGCTTGCTTGTTGGTCTATAAATTGGTGATGCATGTTTATTGCTTGGTGTGAACGATGAGATTTGGGTTTGAGAAGGCTATGGTATTACGGGATAAGATCTCGGGAGGTGGAGTTAATTCCGTAAATATCCGTGGTTGACTTAGCCTTGAGTCTAGTCGATGTTTGTGAGCTAACGTGTTATGCAGGTTGCCGCGGTTTGAGTTTCACTCCCGTGTGCTGGAACTAACGTTTGTGCAGGGCATATGCATGGTGTTGTGCGTGGTGTTGTGATGGTATGATGAGATGGTTAAGTAGTGGTGTTGTGCGTGGTGTTGTGATGGTGTGATGAGGTGGTTGTGTGGAGGTGTTGTGTGTGGGAGAGAGATAGGCGTTCGGTCTCCTTTGTGGATCCGTTCGTGAACCTATCTCCTCAGCGGAACCATTGGAGTGGTTTAGTGGCGGTATGTGCAAGATTTCCCCATAGACCTCTTCCACGGTATCGAATGTACTGAGAGGTGGAAGGGAAGACTCGGAGAGACGGGATTGCAGCCTAGGGCCGAGTATACCCGACGGGGTATTATGAGACGGTTGCCGGAAGAGGAAGGGCGGAGCCGGGCCGAAATACACTGAGTCATTTGCCGGTGTTCGGTTTTGGTGTGGTGAAGTTCCGACTTGTTTGTCTTTGTGATAATAGGTGCTGGAGTGGTTCACGGGGAATGAGCCATACTATGAGATATCTCAGTGCCCACGCGTGTGTGAAGGATGAGTTGGTCATATAGTTAGTAGGATGCATGCTTCGGCTATTTTTTTATTTCATTATGTTGCTTCGGCTATTGCTTGCTTGATTGTTTGCTGCGTGTTTCAGGGTTGGGTTTGGGTTCGTTGCTAATGCTCTCGGTGAGTGCTGAGCTCACTGAGTAATCGTCCCGATTACTCACCCTTTTCTTTTCCCCTTTCCTTGCAGGAACCCTTAGAGTTGGTTGGTTGCCGTAGAAGGGCGGACTCTTTAGGCTCGGACGTACTCGTGAACTTTTAAACAAGTATTGTAAGTAACGAATAAAAGTTGCGTTGTTTTCCGAAGTTTGTTTTATAATCGTTCCATGGACAAAGTTTGTAAGAAAAGAAGTTTCAGACTTGGTTTTGTAAAATAGTTAAGTGTGGAATAAATAAAAGTATGCTTTTGTGAAATCCCTCTTGCACTTATACTTATGTCTTCCGCTGGTATGAATTACTTGGTCCGAGTATGTTCACAACTCACTGTCGAATGAGACGGGTTGAAAAGCCTTGACCTTCGGTGGTGGGGGTCGAAGTTGGTTCGATGGACTGGCCTTAAGCTCAGTGACCTCTGAGACGGGCCGGACTATCTGGCTAACCTCGGCTTTTGTGGCATCTTCGGGTCGGGTTAGATGTGCCTTGGTCTCTCGTGTTCTTGTTTGATTGTCGTTTGGTCGGGCATGTCTATCCCGGTTCGGGGGCGTTACAACCGTTCCCCGTCCTACCTACTCCCCTACACCTTGGCCTATATATAGAACTCACTCTTGATGTTTCAAAACACACCATCTTCTTCCCCCACTCTTCTCTAGCTTCAAAGCATTGCTCCTTCTCTATTTTAAGCTTTCATGTTAATGTTTTTTATTAAGTTCTTATTAGTTTCTTTTAAGCTTTAAACATTTATGCTTTCATTAAGTTTTACTTTCAGTCCTTATTATCTATATTTATGCTCTAAATAAGTTCTTACAAGTTTATTTCCAGCTTTCATTATCTATATTTATGCTTTGTTCAAGTTCTTATTAAGTTATTTTCAGCTTTCATTATCTATTCAAGCTTTTATGATGAACTCTATAATCTCTTTGTGTTCTTCTTTAACTATGTCTGAGTAGACCTCTTAGTTAGGTTAAGGTTTGTCAAAGGAATTCATGAGCTTTAGGGTTAAACACAAATAGACTATTCAAATCAACGTCTTCACTTTTGTTGTTCTTAATGCTTAGATCGAATGATCACTTGATTTTATGATATTAGGTTTAACTTAGACAGCGAGAGTTGCTAGGTTGCTAGAAAGAACATTTGTGAGCAATTTATTCATTACGTGCGAGAGTAGATGTATTGGAGAATTGTGAACATATTAAACCTGATTCTAAAGCTTGTCTACGATTTCTAGTTCCAGCGAGAGTTAGGATTTCTAGGTTGATAGACAAAGATATTGATACCACGAGAGTGGATTGATATTATCTTAGTGTTTGAGTTCTAGACTTATGCTTAATCATTGCCTGAATAGTTGTTTGATCCGTTGCTCTGAATCTCCTGCGATATTCCTTGACCTAACGCTTGTTTAATATTATATTTACAACCGATTTCGCTTTTATTATTGCTATCTACAAAAACCAAAAACATATTTGAATTGTCTTAGCTTTTGATTTAGCTCATTATATCAAAGTGTGAAACTGGTCTTCGTGGGATCGACCTCTAAATACTACTTCGTATGCTGTGCACTTGCAGTAGGAAATAAGGGTTTAAAACTCGTGTATCAAAAATTTGGCGCCGTTGCCGGGGACCAAATTTTTCACCTTTGGTTTACGGTTGAATTATTAGACTAAGAACTTTACTGAACCTGTTTTCTTTTCTTCTTTGTTTTTGTGTTTCAGGTACATGTCCACAAGGAGCACAAGAAGCAAAAACAACAAAGACCTTCTTAGCTTGACAAACGACGAGCTAGCAAGGATTGAACGAGGAAACAGAAGACGCAACACACCCGTCAAAGAAGAAGAAACGTCTGACACCGCCAACTCAGAGATGGGAGGACAAATAGACATCGCAGCTCAGCTGCAACAACTTCAAGCAGCCATGGAGCAGCTTCGTTTGCAACAGGACAGGCAACTCGTCACACAACCTGCTTTCGGGGACAAAGATGCGGCTCACACATACTACCAGGATCGATCTGCGATCGTTACCCCGACCATCCAGAGGCAAGATTACGAGATCAAACCTCAAATGATCGGCCTCGTGAAGCAACACCTGTTCCACGGTCTGCCTGCTGAGATTCCGATGGATCATATCGAGAACTTCGAAGAGATCTGTAGCACAACCGGCTCCAATGGTGTGCCTCCAGATTTCTTGAAGTGCAAGCTTTTCCCCTTCTCTCTTACGGGAAAAGCATCACAGTGGTTAAAATCTTTACCACCAGGCTCTCTACCGACTTGGGCCGATGCACGAGCAGCCTTCTTGGATAAGTTCTACACGAAATCCAAGACCGCGGCCTTGAGGAACAAGATCTCCTCATTCGAGCAACAGTCCGGCGAATCCTTCAATGAAGCATGGGAGCGGTTTAAGGAATACAAGCGCGAGTGCCCTCACCATGGGTTTAATGACGAGCAGCTGCTCAGCACCTTCTATGACGGAGTAGATTGGGACTACAGAAACGCCCTGAATGCAGCTAGTAATGGTGACTTCTACACTAAGTCAAAAAAGGAGCTCTGGAGCTGATCGAGAATCTAGGCGCAAGCTCCAGCAACAAAAGCCCGGAGTATGACAGAAAGAAGGTCAACAGTGTGGACTCCAAGAAGATTGATGAACTCTCAGCCATGGTTAACCTTTTGCTAATAAAGAACCAGAAATCAGTCCACTTTGTGGACGAGAATGGGGAAGCACCTATTGCTCAAGCCTATGAGGAAGAAACCGGGAATGATCAGATGGAGGTGAATTATGTGACGGGACAAAGTTTCGGGCAGAACCGCGGTTTCAACAACCAAGGCTTCAACACTCATCTGAACCTGTCCTATAGGAGCACCAATGTGGAGAATCCGCAGGATCAGGTTTATCCTAAGCAAGGAAATCAGCCACAGATGGGTTTTCAGAAGAACTACTCCAACAACTACCAGAACCGGCCATTCGTTCCTAATCAGAACCGTTTTCAAGGAGGGAATCAGCCAAGGCACCCTTTCACAAACTCGCAGCCCCAGCCTTTCACAAATCCGCAACCTTCATCTTCAGCAACCGGCTCCCAAGACGAGCTGAAGAACATGATGTAGCAGCTGATGGCGATTCAACAAAAGGCGGCAGCAGAGATCAACTCCAAAGTTGACACTATGTATGCTGATCTAAATGGGAAGTATGAGGCTGTATGGACCCACATGAAGCAACTGGATGTTCAGATTGCACAAACCGCCGAGTCTATAAAAAGAACACCAGGTACTCTGCCTGGAAAAGCTGAAGCACCGAGGAAGGAATTTGTCAACGCCATCGAGCTAAGGAGTGGGAAAACATTGAATTCGGAAACAATTTCCGAATCGGAAAAAGGAAAAGAAGCGACAACCGAGAACATGCTCAGCCGAGAAACTCAAACAACTTCAGCCAGCAATCCGGAACAAGGGTGTATAAACCCAAGGTCCCATACCCTGTACCACCCAAGAAGTCTCGCAAAGATTCAGAGGATGCCAAATGCAGAGAGATGCTCAGAGACCTAACCGTGAAGCTGCCTCTCACGGATGCCGTTCAAATGATACCGGCTCCCAAACGGTATGTGAAAACTCTAGTCTCCGGAAAAGTAGTTGAGGAGGAAAACGTGATGGTAGTCTCCAAAGAATGCAGTGCTGTTCTGCAGAACAAAGTCCTTAAGAAGAGAAGCGATCCTGGCAGATTCATTTTATCAGTCAAGATCGGCCACATGACATTCGCATGCTCTCTGTGCGATCTCGGTTCCAGTGTCAACCTTATGCCATACTCTGTGGCAAAACGGTTAGGGTTCACAAATTTCAAACCCACGCGCATCTCATTGGTCTTCGCAGACAGATCAACAAAGCTTCTGGTGGGTATGTTAGAAGATCTTCATGTGCGAATTGGAGACACACTCATCCCAGCTGATTTCGTGGTTCTAGAGCTTGAAGAAGAACCGAAAGATCCTCTGATTCTTGGCCGGCCATTCTTATGCACAGCTGGTGCAATAATCGATGTACAAAATGGAGTGATTGACCTTCAGCTAGGCGACATGGTAATGTCATTCGAGATGGATAAATTGTTGAAGAAACCGATGATGGATGGACAGACCTTCACTGTGGAAGGCGTGGATGATGTATATGATGAGGCAGCTGAAGAGCTCCTGTGCCTGGATCCTCTTGAAACCGCCCTAACTCTAGCTGAAAGAGAGCATGGTTTCCTGAGCGAGGATGTCGAGAGCTTTGCCAAGATGCTGGATTCCAGCCAAAGAATGGAGCAAATGGTAGCGTACACGAGCCTAGATGATGAGGAGAACTTGGCAGAAACAGACGGAGCACCCACTCCGCCACTCGACCCGATAGACAGCCCTTGGAGCGAATTGAAAGCACCCAAAATCGAGCTCAAAACTCTTCCAGCCGGGCTCAGGTACGCATTCCTTGGAACGAACTCAACTTACCCGGTGATTGTGAATGCTGATTTGAATAATGTGGAAGTAGCTTTACTTTTATGCGAGCTTAGGAAGTATAGAAAGGCTATAGGGTATTCACTCGATGATATCACTGGCATCTCCCCTGATCTTTGCATGCATAGGATACATCTAGAAAATGAATCGATGAGCTCTATAGAACATCAAAGGAGATTGAATCCGAATCTGAAAGATGTTGTTAAAAAGGAGATAATGAAACTTCTAGAAGCCGGTGTAATTTATGCTATTTCTGATAGTACTTGGGTTAGCCCAGTTCATGTAGTTCCTAAGAAAGGTGGAATCACTGTAATAAAGAATGATAGGAATGAACTGATACCAACTAGGACCATAACCGGCCATAGAATGTGCATAGATTATCGTAAACTAAATGCTGCAACTCGCAAGGATCACTTCCCTTTGCCCTTTATTGATAAGATGCTTGAAAGACTTGCTAACCGTCCATACTACTGTTTTTAGATGGTTACTCAGGTTTCTTTCAGGTCCCCATCCATCCAGACGACCAGGAGAAGACAACATTCACATGTCCTTATGGCACATTCACATACCGGCGCATACCATTCGGATTGTGCAATGCTCCGGCAACTTCCCAGCGATGCGTGATGTCCATTTTTACCGACTTAATCGAAGACATAATGGAGGTGTTCATGGACGACTTCTCGGTGTATGGAGACTCTTTCTCTCACTGTTTATCTAATCTATGCAGGGTACTTCAGCGATGTGAGGAAAAACACCTAGTTCTAAATTGGGAGAAGTGTCACTTCATGGTCAGGAATGGGATTGTACTTGGGCATTGCATATCAGAGGATGGCATCGAAGTGGATAAGGCTAAAATCGAGGTTATGATGAACCTACAACCACCTACTTCTGTCAAGGGGATCCGCAGCTTTCTGGGGCATGCAGGCTTCTATCGCAGGTTCATCAAGGATTTTTCAAAGATAGCTAGACCCCTCACGAGGCTGTTGTGCAAGGAGGTGAAATTCGAATTTTACAGCGACTGTCTTGAGGCTTTTCATACGATCAAAGGAGCATTGGTCAGCGCACCCATTGTGCAGCCACCAGATTGGAGCCTACCTTTCGAGGTTTTGACGGATGCTAGCGACTATGATGTTGGTGCAGTTCTCGGCCAAAGGAAAGACAAGAAGCTCCACGTTATCTACTACGCCAGTCGCACATTGGATGATGCTCAGTGCAAGTATGCTACGACAGAAAAGGAACTTCTGGCCGTCGTCTTTGCCTTTGAGAAATTTCGGTCCTATCTCGTTGGATCAAAGGTTATAGTTCATACTGATCACGCAGCACTCAAGTATCTGCTGACCAAGAAAGACGCTAAGCCGCGGCTACTTAGGTGGATTCTTCTACTTCAAGAATTTGACCTGGAGATCAAAGACAAGAAGAGAATAGATAATGGAGATGCCGACCATTTATCTAAGATGCGGATTGATGAAGAACTCCCACTCAATGACAGCCTCCCTGAAGAACAGGTTTACTCGATCGGAGTATTCCAAATCGAGGAAGCACGTGCTCCCACCCAGCGAGCACCTGCTCAGTCCGAATTCTGCAACTAAACTGAAAACAGCCAACATCCTCAGATTCCTTGGTTTGGTGAGATTGCCAATTACCTAGCTGCTGATCTAGAACCTCACGGTTTTGTGGGCAACAAAAGGAAGAAATTCCTAAAAGATATTCGCCATTACTTCTGGGATGAGCTGTACCTGTACAAGCATTGCCCAGATGGAGTATTCAGACGTTGCATGGCTGAGGAGGAGATACCGGAGATTTGGTTTCACTGTCATGGCTCTTCCTATGCCGGACACTTCACTACTTTCAAGACGGTCTCCAAGGTTCTGCAAGCTGGATATTGGTGGCCGACAATGTTTAAAGATGCTCAGCGCTTTATCTCTAGATGTGATTCATGCCAGCGACAGGGCAACATCAGCAAACGCAATGAGATGCCACAGAACTTCATTCTCGAAGTGGAAGTCTTTGACGTATGGGAGAGTGATTTTATGGGACCATTCCCATCTTCTTACGGGAATGAGTACATACTCGTGGCTGTTGACTATGTGTCTAAATGGGTTGAGGCATTGGCGAGTTCCACGAACGATGCAAAGGTGGTGATCAAGATGTTCAAGTCTATCATTTTCCCTAGATTTGGTGTTCCGCGAGTTGTCATCAGCGATGGAGGCTCTCACTTCATCAACAAGATTTTCGAGAATCTATTGCGCAAAAACGGTGTAAAACACAAGGTCGCAACGCCTTACCATCCGCAAACGAGTGGGCAAGTTGAGATATCTAACCGGGAAATCAAGAGCATCGTTCAGAAGACTGTGAGCACAACTCGGAAGGACTGGTCTTCCAAGCTAGACGACGCTCTATGGGCTTACAGGACCGCCTACAAAACGCCTCTCGGGACCACTCCTTTCCACCTTGTCTACGGAAAAGCATGTCACCTCCCCGTTGAGCTCGAATTCAAAGCCGCTTGGGCTGTCAAGCTGCTCAACTATGACCTTAAGCCGGCTTCCGAACGACGCAAGATGCAGCTACACGAGCTTCAGGAGATTAGGCATCTCGCCTATGAGAACTCTAAAATCTACAAGGAACGAACCAAAGCATACCACGACAAACGCATCCTGGCTCGTAACTTCGCCCCCAACGACCAAGTTCTACTCTTCAACTCTCGACTGAAGCTGTTTCCCGGGAAGTTGCGATCGAGATGGTCTGGGCCCTTCACCATAAAGGAAGTGCGACCATATGGAGCTGTCATCTTGTTCAACAAAAAAGGAGAAGAGTTTGTGGTCAATGGACAGCGATTGAAACCATATCTTGCCGACACACAACTCGGAGACGGGGAAGAAACTCCCTTGACCGAGCCTCCTCAAGCATAATCAACTCTCCACGTCAAGCTTAGCGACGTAAAACAAGCGCTTTCGTGGGAGGCAACCCACCAGGTAACATGTAAATAGCGTGAAGTTTTTTTGTTCTTGTTCTATTTACGTTTCTTATTTTGTTTGAGATTGTTTTTTTCAGGCTTTTATTAAGCGTTCAAGAAACCGCTCTGCTGGGAGCGAAGAGACCGATCGTTCCTAACAAGAACGGTCGTTCTATACGGGAGAACGATCGATCCCAAGGATAGAGAGCAACACCGATGGCTCCACTAGCGACCACTGAGCTTGTGGTTATTTCTATCACCCTTGTTATATCCATTTTTTTACACTTTAATTTAATTTTACGGGTTTCTCTTTCACATTAGTTTTAACCTGGACGGTTAAAAACAAGTCTGGGGGAGGAATTCATTTGTGTATTAACGGTGTGTTTTATGGATGTTTATTTCTTATGTTTTATTTTGGTGTGTTTATTTTCAAAAAAAAATAAAAAAAAAATTTATCGAGTCAAAACAGTGTGTGATTTTATTAAACTTTTTGGAATTGCAACAAGTTCGATGTCATTGCCTTAGGACTGCTTAGCATTGTTTGAGGATAGTTTGGAAACCCAGAAAAATCCATAACTTGATCATTTAGTAAATTTCTCAAATCATCTGAACTTAATCGAATTATCGGAACTTAATATGGACTTAATTTATCTCACTTAGGGGGTTGATAATCATGTATTGGATTTTACATTTGGAGTTTTCTTTGCATCATTTCTACCAATCTTTGCTAACTCCAAATGGCTAGACTTATCCTTAGTCTAGTACCACACCCTTACCATTTCCATGTTGAAACCCACTTATTTTCGTTTATTGTCATTGCATTCATGTGCAAAAACTAGGGAGTATACGGACCGGCACAACTTTTTTTTAGGACTGTGTCTAGATAGGTGGTCTCTTTCTGATTAAACTCATGGGATGTGTCTAGAAAAGTGATCTCTTTTTGAAAAAGAGGATGAACTTTTAAAAGAGGATGGACTTTCAAATGGGTAGAAGTTTGTATTCAAGAAATAAGCTTACATCGTTGAAATTCTTTTGATGCAGATCTTAGAGACTAAACCGGTTCCATTCTCCGATCTATATAAAAAAAATATATATAAAAAAAAGAGAGAGAAAAGAAAAGAAAACAGAAGGAACCGGGAAAGTCAAGGTAATACCGTGAAATTTCATAAAACGTTAAAAGAAATCATGTTCTTGTTTGTGACTTTGTTAAATAAGGGTAGAAGGATTAGAGTTAAGGAGAGTTGTGTACCTCCTAATTGGTTCGTGTCTCACAGTGATTTTGCATAATGATTTGCATCCGTTTGTACTGCTAAAAGAAACCGAAACAATTGAGCCACCAAATACCAACCTTGATACCTAGACCATAACATGTTAGATATTCCCTTTGTGAGAGTATACACATTTGATAATGAATGTTAAATATTGAGTTCTGCTTGATCATGAGATTTCATTTATTTACTACGGTTATGGAGAAGTACAATGAAGTACGGTTTGATCTGAACTTTGCGAATGCGGTTTACGGGCAATTGATTTAGAGTATGGTCCTATAAGTTTTACGAGAGTCACACGTATTTTTTTAAACCTCTCCTCTTTGTAAAATATCTGGTTTTTCTTGGGGACAAGCAAAGGTTTTAGTTGGGGGGAGTTGATAATATGTGTTTTTAACGTACTTTGATTCGTTTTTAGTATTCGGTTTGAGTTTTGATTTGCATCTTCCGTTAGTTTTTCGAGTCTTTTCTTTTGTTTTGAGTCTTTTTACAGATTTTATGGAGTTCCGAAGGAGTTTGGCGTTTACGGACATACTCGAGTCAAGTTAAGATGGAAAAACGAGAAAAGGACCAAACACAAGAGAACGACCGTTCTGAAGAAGAACGATCGTTCTGGCCAAGCAAAGGAACGACCGTTCTATCACGGAACGATCGTTCCACACTTCACCAACCCTGCCGACAAAAATAGGAGATCGACCGTTCTATCCCATGTGCCTGTTCAACACTTCACCTACCCTGCCGACAAAAGAACTACGGAACGATCGTTCTTCCCTCAGAACGATCGTTCCCCACTTCACCTACTTCACCTACTACGATCGACCATGGAGAACGATCGTTCTCCCATCAGAACGATCGTTCCCCGTCCTACCTACTCCCCTACACCTTGGCCTATATATAGAACTCACTCTTGATGTTTCAAAACACACCATCTTCTTCTCCCACTCTTCTCTAGCTTCAAAGCATTGCTCCTTCTCTATTTTAAGCTTTCATGTTTATGTTTTTTATTAAGTTCTTATTAGTTTCTTTTAAGTTTTAAACATTTATGCTTTAATTAAGTTTTACTTTCAGTCCTTATTATCTATATTTATGCTCTAAATAAGTTCTTACAAGTTTATTTCCAGCTTTCATTATTTATATTTATGCTTTGTTCAAGTTCTTATTAAGTTATTTTCAGCTTTCATTATCTATTCAAGATTTTATGATGAACTCTATAATCTCTTTGTTTTCTTCTTTAACTATGTATGAGTAGACCTCTTAGTTAGGTTAAGGTTTGTCAAAGGAATTCATGAGCTTTAGGGTTAAACACAAATAGGCTATTCAAATCAACGTCTTCACTTTTGTTGTTCTTAATGCTTAGATCGAATTGATCACTTGATTTTATGATATTAGGTTTAACTTAGACAGCGAGAGTTGCTAGGTTGCTAGAAAGAACATTTGTGAGCAATTTATTCATTACGTGCGAGAGTAGATGTATTGGAGAATTGTGAACATATTAAACCTGATTCTAAAGCTTGTCTACGATTTCTAGTTCCAGCGAGAGTTAGGATTTCTAGGTTGATAGACAAAGATATTGATACCACGAGAGTGGATTGATATTATCTTAGTGTTTGAGTTCTAGACTTATGCTTAATCATTGCCTGAATATTTGTTTGATCCGTTGCTCTGAATCTCCTGCAATATTCCTTGAAATAACGCTTGTTTAATATTATATTTACAACCGATTTCGCTTTTATTATTGCTATCTACAAAAACCAAAAACATATTTGAATTGTCTTAGCTTTTGATTTAGCTCATTTGATCAAAGTGTGAAACTGGTCTTCGTGGGATCGACCCCTAAATATTACTTCGTATGTTGTGCACTTGCAGTAGGAAATAAGGCTTTAAAACTCGTGTATCAATGATACCGAGACTTCAGCTGGATCTCTTGAAACCTTATCAGAAGATACGGTGGAAGAAGAAGCACCGGTTGAGCTTAGGCGTAGTACAAGAATTCGGAGGCCCTCCCATTGGATCAACGACCGGGTGTATTACAACAGCCAAGCTGTAGCTCATCCCAAAATCGAAGCCGTTTGCTCTCTTGCCCTTTTGCCAGCCGAACATCGAGTGTTTCTTAGCAAGATTGAACCTGATCTCATCCCGGATACTTATGAAGAAGCCATTGCCAAGATATAATGGAAGATGCTGTTGGTGATGAAGTTGAGGCCATGGAGAGAAACCACACATGGGATGAGGCCGACTTACCTAAGGGAAAGAAGGTTGTGAGCTCAAAATGGGTTTTCACTGGGGGTCATTAGAGCAAACACATCAGTAAACCTTTCTTGAGGTTACGAAAAAAATAAAATTTTTCTTTTTTTTAATGTCGAAAAAGAAAAAAAAATTCTGCCAATAGTGAGACGACATGTGGCGAGACGAAGAGAGAGGGAGTCTTAAAATCGATCCATACCAAACCGAGTTCATCATTTTTGTGGGACCAGATCAATATTTTATATTTTTTTTAGAACTTTTAACCTTGTGAACCTCTAATGTTGATGGCCTTATACGGTTCGTTGATAGAAAATTCACTTGGTCATGTAAGCTCGGTTCTCTCTGTCATATGGTAATACTAACGTGCGATGGTAATGGTATTCAACGTAAATACATCACAAAAAAAAAAAAACCAATATCCAAAGCCAAGACCTATCTACAGTAGTTTGTCTGAATATGGTTCAAGTAGAATAGACAAATCTACAGAAAGATGAACCTAATAGAACCGAAGTTTGTAATACAAGAACTTCATATCCAACTACTTACTTAGAACTTAGAAGAACAACATTTTTTTCTCTACTTCTTCAACATCCGTCCTCGCCATCACAAATGTTTCAGGAGCTCGCTTAATCATTAGATCACTAAGCACTTTGGTGATCTATCTGCACACCCATATCATTCAAACGGAGATAAAACTCTCCCACCGCTCTAAACAGCTTGATCGCTTGCTGTGGATTCAGAACCTCCACCACTTTCTCCACCGTCCAACACCGTAGCTGATCAGCGTTGTTCATCGCCTCTCTCATATCCGACTTCATCACCTTCATAGCCTCTTCCATTTCCGACTGCTCTCCGTCGCTAAGACCCAAAGCTCCGAGGCGCTTCGTCAGTACCATCAGTGGCGGATCAGCCATGCTCTGCTGCAGGAGAGCGAAATCTCTCATCAAATTTCTCTCCTTCCGTTTAGTCTCCGACCGGATGTTGACAAGCTGGTCTTGCTGTTGGCGCGTGACGTCATTGACAGAACCGGTTATGAGTTTGAAAACTATACCTGGCTTGAAACCTCCGACCCAGAAGAGGAGTTTCTCGTATGAGCTCAGCCATGGTGGGGAGAAGAAGTCGAATACATCGTCTCCGGCGACGGATGCGGCGGCTGATTTGTCGTGGTAGTATTGGAGCCAGTGCGAGAGAAAATGGGTTACAAAAGATTTTTGGTCTGCCGGAGTTATAATGGTGTTTTCATCGGGAGAAGACACGCGTGCAAGGTGTTGGACAAGTTGCTTGTGACGGAGAAGCCAGTCGTTGAAGAAGCTCGCAAACGTTTGAGAGCTGCAGCTGGTGATTGACATGATTCATGTGTAGTTGCAGGTGAGGTGAGTGAATGGATATGCATGTGATGTGTGTTACCTTATGACTATATATATATGACAAAGACATGTTGTAGAAAAAATATATAAAGACAAAAGACAACATTTAGTTAAATATTTTCTCTTACAAAAAAAACTTAGCAAGAAAGATAATATTTTTTATATATATATGGAAATCAACAAAAAAAATTTGCAGCCTGATTTAAATATTTGGTAAAAATAGGAAAGATCATTGTAAAAGCCATGAAAAATCACACTTAAATAAATTATTACATGAAATATTTTGTAAACATACGAAAGATCAATAAAATTATATAATCACACTTTAAATCTTATACGGGGACTTTTCCATACCATTTTAACATCGAGTAATAGCAATTTGAAGTGTCGTAACTGAAAAGAAATTTATATTATCTTTCGCAAAATAAATAGGGCAAATCTCTATAATGTACTATGACCAAAATGAACTACAAGCTCATTTTGGACCAAAATGTTTCATTAAAGGAACCAAATAGACTATTTTACCCTCTTCTTTCCATTAAACCAAATCAATATCATCTACCTCTTCTTTCTATTAGGGTTTACAATTCAGAGTTTAGGTTTTAGGGTTTACGACTTAGGGTTTAGTGTTTACGATTTACGGTTTAGGGTTAGGGTTTAGTATTTACGATTTAGGGTTTAGGGTTTACGATTTAGGGTTAGGGTTTACGATTTAGGGTTTAGGGTTTACAATTTAGTGTTTACGATTTAGGGTTTAGGGTTTAGGGTTTAGATTCACAAATCCTTAAGACTTAGGGTTTAGGGTTTAGGATTTAGGATTTAGGGTTTAGAGTTTAATATTTAGGGTTTAGGG